>CAUYLZ010065929.1:0-30108 GCA_963573645.1 Pithecia hirsuta
TGGGGGGAGGGGGGAGGGGGGACGTGGGTGGTGGGGGGGAGGGGGGACGTGGGTGGGGGGGAGGGGGGACGTGGGTGGTGGGGGGGAGGGGGGACGTGGGTGGGGGGGAGGGGGACGTGGGGGGAGGGGGGACGTGGGGGGGGACACGGAGGGGGACACGGTGTCTCACTTTCCTTTTGCCAAAAACAACCAAAGAAAGTCATTTAGGGAAAACAGACGTCCATGAGCAGAGGCGGCCGCACCCTGCTTTGGCTCCCTCGGTCCAGGCCTGGCGGTCCAGTCCCGGGGCGCGCTTGTTTTCTTCTGATTTCGACTCTTGTTTTAGACGCAGGGCGCACGTGTGCAAATTTGTTTTGTGGGAACACTGCGTGATGCTGAGGTTTGCAGCACGGATCCCATCACCTAAACATTTAGCACAGGACTCAATAGGCAGTTTCTTTTGTTTTCTATTTTCGTTTTTGAGGTGGAGTATCACTCGCTCTGTCACCCGGCTAGAGTACAAAGGCCAGACCGCGGCCACCTGCAACCTCCATCCCCCAGGTCCAAGCAGTTCTCCTGCCTCAGCCTCCCGAGGAGCTGGGGTGACAGGCACGTGCCACCACACCCGGCTGATTCGTGTATTTTTTTTTTTTTTTTTTTTTTTTTTGAGGTGGAGTCTTGCTCTGTCACCAGGCTGGAGTGCAGTGGCGCAATCTCGGCTCACTGCAACCTCCGCCTCCTGGGTTCAAGCGATTCTTCCGCCTCAGCCTCCCGAGTAGCTGGGACCACAGGCGCGGGCCACCACGCCTGGCTAATTTTTTTGGTATTTTTAGTAGAGACGGGGTTTCACCGTGTTGGCCAGGATGGTCTCGATCTCTTGACCTCGTGATCCGCCCACCTCGGCCTCCCAAAGTCGTGTATTTTTAGTAGAGTCAGGGTTTCGCTACTCTCGAATGAGTCAGGTGACCATCATTGACTGAGGCCATTTCCATCTTCTGTTGAAGAATGTGCAGAACTGGATGGCTTCCCATGATCTCTGGGGTTTGCAGCCACTTTCTCCCTTTCTGTGTGATGGAATTAATTTCCCCATGCTGGCCAGGTCGGTCAGGTCGGTCAGGTTGGTCTCAAACTCCTGACCTTAAGTGATCCACCTGCCTCAGCCTCCCAAAGTGCTAGGATTACAGGTGTGAGCCACCGCGCCCAGCCCCAGTAGGCAGTTTTTAACCCCACCCTCCCCTTCCTCCACCCTCTAGGAGTCCACCGTGTCTATTGCTCCCATCTTTTTGTGCATGTGTGTTCAATGCTTACTTCCCACATGTCCATGAGAATATGTGGTATTTGGTTTTCTGTTCCTACATTAATTTGCTTAGGATTTTGGCCTCTAGCTCCATCCATGTTACTGCAAAGGACATGATTTCATCCTTTTCTGTGACCGCATAGTATTCCATGGTGTATGTGTGCCACATTTTCTTCATGCAGCCTACCACTGATGGGCACCTGGGTTGGTCTCATGTCTGCTATTGTGAATAGCATGGCGAGGAGCATACAAGAGGCCACATGTTTTCTGTGTAACTTGCAGAGGTAGATATTTTAACCGCAGTCCATTGAAACTCATGTCTCTTTGCACCCCAGCTTCTCTGCTGTTACACTTACCGTGTCAGGCAGAGATGCCGGGCATCTTTGGATGCTGGTTAAAGAGATAAGTTGAAAGTACTTTTAATTAGGATCTAGAGGGACATATTTATATAGTTTGCATCACTTCTGCTTGTAGGTATTACTAGCCATTCAAGGTAAAAATGGCTTCTAGGAATAATCCCGTCCATCCTGCCAACCCACTTGCCATCCTGGTACAGGCCAGGGCCAGAAGTTTCATTGTTATGAGAATGAGTCCCATGTTCCTCAGTGACGGGAGAAAGTGTTTGAAACAAATACAAGTGGACCTAGTCTGCAGAAAATCCTTCCACCATCTAACAAGTACAACAGAAATAAAGGAAATATGGGGGGAAAGTATTTTAGCAGCCTGTTATGGATGAGTCTAAAAGGACATTGTTGTCTGCATTTTGTAATGTCTGTGGAATTTCTAAGTTTGTGATGCGATGTGATTTTTTTTTCTCTAAACAAACATCCAGCCTGCTGCAGTGGTGAGCACCAGGAGTCCCATCTACCTGGGCGGCTGAGGTAAGAGAATGCTGGAACCCAGGAATTCCAGGCTGCCCAGTGCGACGATTGTGCCTGTAAACAGAGAGACCCGGCCAGGGCAGCCTAGAGAAACTCCATCACTATAAAAATAACTAATAAATAAATGTTCAATTTCATACCTAACCTTATATTCGTAATTTAAAGAGGGCCCTTCAAAGTTGTATAAGCTTCAGGCCCCCCCCCCAAAATTAGGATTCATTTCTGGTAGTTAAAAGTTGGATTCAAAACAGTAATAAAGAGTAATAAAGAATTAAGTGTGCTTCTCCGTCTTCAGTTCACAAGGTTTTGCCTTTTCCCAAAAGAAATAGAAGCTAAGGTTTAGCCAGACATCATTTATTTTATTAAAATTTATGTAATCACTGTGTTTTTTTTTAAAAAAATGTAATCCAAAGACCAGGGAATGAGACCAAAATGTTGAATATAGCAATTCTTGCCAAGTTTAATGACCTCTTAATGGTATGAGAGTTTCCATGATTTTATATTTCTAATTGCTTTTCTATTATTGTTGAACAAAATTCTGCAAAACAAAAAAAAGTGATCATCATAGCCTTTTTAAAAAAAATATGAAGATACTGGAATTCTACTTATTATATAATGACTCAAATAATTCTGTAGAGCACTCTGTCCATTTAAAACAATCCGAAAGTTGTAGTCACCAGGATCCCACAGTCCACCTAGCTTATCCGAGGGGAAATTAATTTCATCACGCAGAAAGGGACAAAGTGGCTGCAAACCCCAGAAATAATGGGAAACCACCCAGTTCTGCACATTCTTCAGCAGAAAATGGAAATGGCCTCAGTAAATGATGGTCACCTGATGCGTGCAAACATTCTATTACTTAATACTATGTTTTTAAATGAAATGACCCAGCCATTCCAACTGGAAATTTGTATGAAAATGTCCCATTTAACAATAGCTTCAGATGATTTACTAGGTGGGTGCAAAGGGAATTGCAGTTTGGGGCTGATCATTTTGCCTTTCCAACAGACATTCCTTCGTGTTTTAAAGGAACCTTTTGAGATAGATGGTCTTTCTTCTTAAAATGTCTTTAATTCTGTTTCATTTCATTTCTTAGGATAAAGTAAAAACTCGCCCACTCAATAAGGGTGGGTTCATTCTCAAATTCTCCGGTGCCTTCCTGGAAAGCACATTGGAACACGAAGCTCGTCAGCGCCTTGCCTAAGACCCCTCCCATTCGCGCCCTGCTCTCAGGGCCCTTGGTAAAGCCCCCCTGGCTGCTACAGATGGAGTCGGACACCATCCATCAAAATCTGCTCCAAGGCAGGGAGCATTTGCTGGACAGAATGCTTCTCACTGCTCTCGACCTCCCACTGGTATTTGTGGATTGAGGTGTCTTTTTTTGTCAGAATTTACTGATAACTGAGAGAACGTTTATCAAACGGGTTTTTGTTTTCTCTGGGCTCACCTGCCTATTTCTTTTTTCTTTCTCCCTTTTTTTTAACACGGAAATTAAAGCAGAAATTGGTCAGTCTGATTTCTCCAAATTATGAACCATGTGCTTTCCAAAAATGGTCCACTTGTGGGACGGTGCACCACCTCACCCAGGACATTTGACAGGGAGCAAAGGGGCGATAAGATCTTGGGGCTGGTTGGGACCTAAGAGGCTATTCATTCCTGTGCTTGCATTTCACTTGATGCCCAGGGGACACGGGATTTTCTGTGGACCAGCTGACAGGCATGAACTCCTAGACCTCTCATTGCTGGTTTATTGGTGTTTTCATTATACAAGGCTATGCTTGCAAGTTAATGTAAAAATTAAAATTATAGCGTTTAAAGGAAAAATTTACTTCTACTTTTTTTTGACTTATGTGCCCTTTAAGAGACAGATAATCTAATGTCACCTCCCCAGTCTGGCCCCAGAGTATCCTCCATTCTCACCCCCGACCTCTTCCCCTCTACACACCCTGTGCGGCTGGCTCCCGCATTACCCCAGGCTATCCAGGGCATTTTCTGGTCTTTAGACTTTTCGTCAAGCTGGGAATCCTCCCTTAAAACCTTCCCTCCTCCTGCATAGACCAAGCAAACCCTGCTAACCCCTCCAAATGTTAGTTCAATTCCTGCCCCCCAAAGGTGTGCAGAGACCTGTATCCCTGAGCGTCTCTTGGCACGATTCCTTTAACACTGGATCTGTAACACCATAGAGAAACTTTTCGCTGCCACTTTCAGTGATTCTTTTTTTTCTTTTTTTTTTTTTTTTTTGAGACAGAGTCTCGCTCTACCGCCAGGCTGGAGTGCTGTGGCGCCATCCCGGCTCACTGCAACTTCCGTTTTCCGGTTTCAAGCAATTCTCCTGCCTCAGCCTCCCGAGTGGCTGGGACTACAGGCACGCACCACCATGCCCAGCTAATTTTTTGTACTTTTAGTAGAGACGGGGTTTCACCATGTTAGCCAGGATGGTCTCGATCTCTTGACCTCATGATCCGCCCGTCTCGGCCTCCCAAAGTGCTGGGATTACAGGCTTGAGCCACCGCGCCCGGCCTATTATGCCCATTCTAACGGTTCTATTTTAACATAGAACTGGAAGTCCTACATAGAATAAGCAAGAAAATTTTAAAAATCCAAATTGAAAAGAAGAAAAAGTCACTGTTTATATCTGGTATAATCTTATATATATAAAACCACAAATAGTACACTAAGAAATTGTTTAATAAATGCACTCAGTAAAGGAGCAGAATATACAATTAACATACAAATTTAAGTTTTGTTTCTATATACTAACAACAAACTAGTAAAAAAGAAAAAAATCTCATTTACAATAGCAACAAAATAACAGACTTCTTAGCAATAAATTTAACTAATGGATTTATTAGTGACGGATCTTTACAATAAAAACTATAAGATACTGATGAAAGACTAATTAAAGAAGTCACAAATAAATGTAAATATATTACATGTTCATGGATTGGAAGACTGAATATTGCCTAAGTGCCATATTATCCAAAGCAATCTGTAGATTAATTCAACTTCCTGTCAAAATTCCTGTGCCTCTTTTTATAGTAATAAAAAATAAAGTCTACAACGTATATAAAACCATAAGAAATACAGAATGGCCAAAGCAATAAAACCAAATCTGGGGACTAAAACCAAATCTGGGGACATTATATTTTATTATTTAAAACTACATTTTCAAGGCTACAGTAAAAATAATAGAATGGTATGTTTATAGGAACCAATACAAAAACCAACGGAACAGAATACAGAACCCAGAAGTAAATCTATGCATCTAAAGTTAATCTTTGATAAGGGTACTACGAATATACAATGCAGAAAGTATAGCCTCTTCAATATTTGGTGCTGAGAAAACTGGATACTCACAAGCACAATAATAAAATTAGACCATCTTTCTTATACCATACACAAAAATTAAAATAAAGACTTAAATACACAAATCTTTAAAACATATGAAAAGCCTCCAGGATACTGGCCTTGGCAATGATTTTTTTAAATATGATATCAAAAAAAAGTATAGCAACAGAATCAAACATAAAGGTATACTGTATCAAACGAAAAATATGGTGCACAGCAAAAGATAAGAAAACCTCTAAGATGGGAAAAAATATTTACAAACCATAAGTGATAAGAGGTTAGTATTCAAAATATACAGAAACTCACATAAATCAGAAGCAAAACAATAATAATACCCAACTAAATAACTGTAAGAGTTTGGTCAGGGTGGTAGGAGAAATTATAAGACAAAAATTACAGAGGAAAGGACGCAAGCCTTCTTGGAAGGCTGGGAGGTTTTTGCAAAAGCCTTGGGAATGAATAAGCTGAAGGCAGTAGTTCTTACCTAGAGACAATGAGGCAGAATGGAATGTAAGGAAGTTTATCTAAAAAGCTTGTTTACCCATGTGGTCCTAAGACTGACCTTTGTACATCTACAGGTACATGACTGCTCTGTACTTGCGGGGAAGGTCAACAATGTTATTATCCACAAATGGTGTTTGCTTTAGGCCTCAGAACCTGGCCTTTAATCATTCGTAAAATCTACAAGTGTGTTGACTCAAAGCCTCTGTCATTAAATCTATACTGAATAAATGCCTGGAGCACCAGCTTGTAAGGGCCATGGCTGCTGACTCTTTACAGGATCTTCCTCTGGGTCTGGAAGTGACCTGGACCCCTAAGCTCACTCTTTCACTGGATATCTGTGTCTGAGTGCATTTGTTCATCCATCACTGGGTCAGGGTCTGTGGGTCGGATTCGACAAAAAATAGACAAAAGACTGAGTATTTTTTAACAAACATTCAGATGGCCAACAGGTGTGTAGAAAAATGCTAAACATTGCCATTTATCAGAAAATTGCATTTTCTTATTTTGATAATCATAACTCTACAGCAGTTAGAATGGCTAATATCAAAAAGAAGACATATGACAAATGTTAAAAAGGATGTGACAAAATATTTCTGTACACTCTTTTGTTTTGAGGCAGGGTCTCTCTCTGTCACCCAGGATGGAGTGCAGTGGTGCGATCTTCAGCTCACTGCAACCTTCGCCTTCTAAGTTCAAGCAATTCTCCAGACTCAGCCTCCCAAGTAGCTGGGACTACGGGTGCACACCACCACGCCCGGCTAATGTTCGTATTTTTAGTAGAGGTGGGGTTTCGCCATATTGCTCAGGCTGGTCTCAAACTCCTGACCTTAGGTGATCCACCCACCTCAGCCTTCCAAACTGCTGGGATTACAGGCAGGAGCCACTGCGCCAGGCTCTGTGCACTCTTAAGGAGTTGTAAACTGGAAGAGTCATTATGAAAACTAGCACAGACGTTATTTTAAAAAGACAGAATTATTGTACAATCCAGCAATTCCACTTCTGTACATAAACAAAATCAGTATCTCAAATAAATATCTGCACCTCTGTATTCAATGCAGCATTATTCACAACTGTCAAGGATTTTTCTAAAAAACGACTTACTTGTGGATGCTGAATGGATAAAGAAAATTTGGTATCAACAGACAACCAAATATTATTCACCCATCAAAAAAGAATGAAATTCTGCTATTTCAACAATATGAATGGACCTGGGGACATTATGCTAAGCAAAATAAGCCAGGCACAGAAAGACAAACACTGCATGTCCTCACTTAAGCATCTAAAAAGGTTCAACTCATAGAAGCAGAGAATACAATGGTAATGACCAGGTCTGGAGGTAGAAAAAAAGATAAGATGTTCAAAGAGTACAAACTTCCAGTTATAAGATAAGTTTTGGGGATCTAATGTATAGCTTTAAAATGTAGTTAATAACAGTGTTTTGTATGCTGAAAATTTGCTACAACAGTAGGAGACCTCAAGTGCTCTCACTACAAAAAACATAAGCATGTAAGGTGACAAAAATGTTCAACTTAACTGTACTAAATGTTTTACAATATATACATTACAATAATATTAATATAATATACCTATTAATATATATAATATATATAATATATATACCTATTATTTTATATACACTATATATAAAATATATATACCTATTACTTAAGTATATTATTATATACTTATTACAATCTATACAATACATAATTATGTAATTTTTACTGGTCAAAAAATTAACAGGCACACATTCGTATATACAAATATGTATGTAGACGTACATATAAAACATACATATATATCGATGATGTTGTCATGTATATATGTGTATGTATATATACATACATATCAGTTACACAATCCTAGTAAGCTTCAAACTAAATGAGAGAAAATTATAAAATGGTAACTATTTAAAAATCAGGAAACCAATGGAAAGTTAATACGTGCTCTGCAATGTTCTAAGTTCCTCAATGGTACAGTACATTTTTTTAAATGTAGAAAGTAGATACATTAAACCATCTTACAGTTTAGGAATTAGGGCACAGAGCGTTTACTGTATTAGCCTCAGTACATACTAAAAACTTAACATTTTGAAGTAAGGTAACAGATTTTATTATATGGGGCAGATGCTTAGTGTTCTGATAAAATTACTGAATATGAATTTCTGTGAATCACATTTGAAACCTTCATAGGACATAAAATGATAAAGCAGAAAACATACAACGTCTGGGTGTGGTGTTTCTGGGATTTCTAAACCAAATCCCAGTATCTCCACTACTCTCACATATTTTAGACAATACTAAAAATGGAAATTAGAAAATGTTTAACAAAGAGTTCCTTAAAAACCAGATAGCCCCTGTGTCCTGAAAAGCAATAAAAAAGCGAGTAGCCAGGTCTGTAAGCCATGAAAAGGACTTTGATTTTCCTTGTAACCTAGAATGATCACTGAAGGGGAATACAGTCCTTAGAGAATTTAAGAGCACAGGACACATGTCTGTCTCTATATGAGAGCAAGAGAAAGAAACCAGGGCTTCTCAGAAATTATTTCCACTACAGCACAGTTTCACAAATCACATTTTAAGATCTGGCTTTCTCTTTGACCTTTGGACATCTTATCTGTGTCCAAAGATGAGACGTCCAAAGGTCAAAGAGAAAGCCAGAACACCACTCCCACCTACTTGGAGGCTACTATCTCCTGTTTCCTCACACTCTGGGCCTTTTTCTTTTTCTCCATATAGGTGATCAGGTTTGGCTTAGACAACAGCCAAAGACTCTTTCATTACAAAAAGCAGTATGACTTCTGCTAGGATTTTCCAATTACTTAGTACTGTGCTCAGTGAAAAAAAACAGAACATTATGAAAGAGTCTAAAAATTTAATACCAAATACTGTTTTCTCACAGAAACCATATGATATTTAAAAACTAAATTTGTGGCCAGGCGCGGTGGCTCACGCCTGTAATCCCAGCACTTTGGGAGGCCGAGGCGGGCGGATCATGAAGTCAAGAGATCGAGACCATCCTGGCCAACATGGTGAAACCCCGTCTCTACTAAAAGTACAAAAATTAGCTGCGCATGGTGGTGCGTGCCTGTAGTCCCAGCTACTCGGGAGGCTGAGGCAGGAGAATTGCTTGAAACCGGAAAACGGAAATCGCAGTGAGCTGGGATCGCGCCACTGCACTCCAGCCTGGCAATTGAGCGTGACTCTTTCTAAAAAAAAAAAAAAAAAAAAAAAGGAAAAGCAGAGGTGAAACTGATAGAGTATTCTGGGGGCCAAGCTTGAGGATTGCTACCTGGGAGTATAGTTTTAAGGTGCCCTGAATATACACTTTGATGACCAGTACTTCAAGTGGATTTTTAAAGGCAAAAAGAAAAGGGTGGGGTGGAGGGGGCAGAGCAGGACAAAAGTGTGTACTGATAACAAAGTTGTTTGTCTGAAATTCTCATTGGCTTACAGAAATAACATTAACGACTGACAAGTGACCATATAACACAGAGTGTGGGTTACAGTGTCTGGTGTGGCATTACTAGCTTAATTTACAGCTACTTGTAACAATAGCAAACACTTTCAAGGAAATAACACATTAAACATGAGAGGTAGGTCATGTTTACGGTTTTATTATAACATCTCTCTGGGCCTGATAAATAAAATGACTCGTATTCTTCTGATAAAAGTTATTTTCTTTTCTCACACCCCATGACCTGGATTTATAACTTGGAGGTGGAGATTTGGATCTTGGATGGGTCAGGAAGCAGCAGGTACCCTCTACTAATCTGCGGGCATTTGGTCAAGAGGAAAAGAAGAAGTTTGAGGTCTCAAGTCCTGTAACTGACACACACGGGGGACCCTGTTTGGGTCTCTGGGTACAGCAGTCTTTGAGTTAGTTTCAGGTCTGAAGAAGCTGGGGCACTGAAATATGTGGAATGGTTGACTGCTGCCCTGTGGAGCTGTTTTGGTAGAAGTCTGCCTGAACTTTAGAAGAGACTGCAGATCCCAAATAGGCAGAAACCATTCTGCCTGCAGATTTTAGGGACAGCATGCACTTTGCTGCACAAGTGTGAGCTGTGACTGTAAGTCCAAGAGGGAAAGCCTCTCTGAAGTGAAGCCTGGTGGGCACCTTATATGTTTACACTATGTCTGGTAATTCTGGACAATGTCTGGGAAATACAACTACAAGTAAAATCATCTCCAATCTCAGAAAAACTCTCTACAATCACAACCTTTGTAAATATTTTCTCATCTTTCAAGCTCTACTGATAAAATGCAATATATACTTAATATAAAACTGATGATGATATCAGTGAACAAATCATTTTAAGGTGACAAACTCAAGGAGTAGAAGTGCTAACTGGAATACAGACACATCCAACTCAAGTGTCAAGTCAGGCTATTCATTTTCCAAAGTAAGGTATATGTCAAATCAGGCTATTCTATAACTTGGGACACTCTCCCACCCCCGCTTCTGCTTACCGACGTGCTCACGGACCACCCTGTCTGGAGACACTGCACTGTGCCCCACTGTGTGCCCCAGGGATGTTTTGCTTTGCATGTTCTTGCACCACCTTACTGGAGTAGGTTTTGCTTGTCCTTTGGACTGGTTTTTCTCCCAAGTCTGAGAATCCAGAGGGCAGGAATTATTTGTCTTTTCCCCTCAACGCCACTGATGTGTCTCCAAGCAATGAAAATGGGGGTTGGGGGAGAATATCCAAGGGCTTAGCTTTTTAGATGAAGGGCGTACCAGCAGACTTCTCTCAGCCCCAGGACATCCAACTACTCCACTGAGAGGCTCCATCCCCATGCCATAGGCTGTCCTCTGGGAGGAAAAAACTCAGCGACCGAAATTCACTAGATGCTCCAAGAGACATAGCCACTATGGGCATCTTGATTCATTCCCAGACAGTTCTAAAACTCAGGACTAGGATAACAGTGGCTGAGGATACATCAAGCTGTCAAGTTTCCAAAGTGGAACCTCAACTCAGATACTGTACAAGGTATCTATGCCTAGGAAAGATAAAAAGCAGAGTAGCACAAATATTTCTTTCCAATCGAGTGTCAAGGGATTATTCTCTGCTTTCCCCTCATGTGAAATGTTCACAAACAGAAAACAAATCTTTACAGTGCTACAACCCTGGGTAACTAGTGAAACGCCATCTCAACCAAAAACTAAAAAGAATGAGCTGGGCATGGTAGCGCACACATTTAATCCTAGCCACTCAGGAGGCTGAGGCAGAAAAATCACTTAAGCCCAGAAGTTGGAGGCTTCAGTGAACTATGACAATGTCACTGCATTCCAGCAGCCTGGATGACAGAGCAAGATCCTCTTAAAAACAACAACAGGCTGGGCGCAGTGGCTCATGCCTGTAATCCCAACACTTTGGGAGGCCATGGCAGGCAGATCACAAAGTCAGGAGTTCAAGACCAGCTTGACCAACATGGTGAAACCCCATCTCTACTAATACAAAAATTAGCTGAGCATGGTGGCGCGTGCCTGTAATCCCAGCTACTCAAGAGGCTGAGACAGGAGAATAGCTTGAACCCAGGAGGTGGAGGTTGCAGTGAGCCAAGATCGAGCCATTGCACTCCAGCCTGGGCGACAGAGTGAGACTCCACCTCGGAAAAAAAAAAAACAACCAAACAAAATCAGCAACAACAAAGAATGCCATCCAATGTTCTGTAAAAAAAAAAAAAAAAAAAAAAAAAAATGATTAATTAAAATACTGTGCCTCGAGTATACAATAAAAGACAGATAATTGACAATGTTGTGAATTGAAGAGGCGATGTTGATATTTGTGAATTTTGGAAAGAAACTGAAAATTTAGTATTTTATTGCAGGCCAGAGTTAGGCTGGGGGAACAGGGGCGTGGATTGGAGACCCTGCTTTCCATGTATTTGGAAAATGCAGGGAAACCCAGTCACCTGTGCAGTGTTAAAATAATTAAATAGCAGGCAGTTAGACTGAGGTGACCCTAGTGTCTTGAGTTTCTACATGAAAACTAATAATAGCTCAAATGCATGTCCTGTACACGACTACCTTAAGGAAACACAAAATCCAGGTGCAACCAATCACAAAACTCCAATTAATCTCTGATTAAATACCAGGCAATTTTCACATGGACAGTCCAAATACGGTGACTGTGTAACTGTCCCCAATTATTAAATTTGGCCTGCTTCCTCATGCAGCTTACCAAAGCCTTTCCTTCAAGCACCTCCTCCTAAAACCCACAAACCACAAACCACAGCTGGGTGCTAACCCCTTCATGAAACTCCCTCTGCTCAAAGAAACTCTTCGAAGCTCTAAGAGTGACTCCCTTTATTTTTCACAGGAAGGGTGGACTTCTCAGCCAAGAGGAACCCCATGGAACAGCTCTTCCCACGCGTGTCCCGGACACCGAGTGGGGGTTCTCCCCGCTGACCCTCCCTCAGGAACTAGCACACAGTCGGGGAACGGGCGGGGCTGCGGCTTCAGAGCTGCCCAGAGAGGCGGGAGGAGAAACCCGCGGCGGCCGGCGCCGCCCCGACCCCGAGGGGACAGAGCCCACCCGTGCCCGCCGGGACTCGGGGCTGCGGACTCCAGAGCTGACGCGGGGAGGCCGGGCCGCCATCTTGGAACACCCTCCCGGGCACTCTCACCTTGTTCTGGCTTTCGGGGTGTGCTGTCATCTTAGCTATGTAACTCCCAGTACCTGCAGGTCACAGGGCAGCAGAGACTGCGGCAGCAGAGTCACCGGGGCCTCCCGCAGCTGAGGACAAAGAGCCGAGAAGACGAGACACCAAGTTCCAGCTGGAGCGCAAAACACACGCCCGCCAGATCCCGGAAACCGCCTCTGCCTCTCACGCTGCGCTCCTGATTGGACAGTTCCCACGTCAACGTCATTGATTGGACAGGGCTCCGGCCCCGCCCCCTTTAGTCCTGAGTGACAGGAGATCAGCAAAGGGGTTGAATGAGACTATTAATAAAATGGGCAATTTTTTTGTATCCTTCCATGTCTTTCCATGCATAGCATCTTTAAGAAACGGCGCACTCTTAAGCTAATCTGCAATCTCTTTTCCCGAGTGTCTAAACAACGTCATCATCATCTGCTGTTGGAGAAAAACCTGAAGATGGCGTTTTCCTCCCAAAGCACAGACCAGTCAGAAGCTGAGGCGTGCTAGGGAACGCAGACGGGTGGAAACGGGAGGCTGCCTGTGAATTCTAGGGCGCCTGTGGGTCTGTCTTTGCAAGCAGGACCCAGCTTTATAACAGCTACTCACTGCATGTGTTTCTGACCAAAAGGGGCCCCTGCTGTCCACCCACCTCTTCTGCTGGGCAGGGCAGCTCATGGTTGGGGTATTTACACCCAGGCAGGTGTCCCAGGCCAGTCCCCTGTCAACCCATCATAATAAAAAAGTCAGAATCTATTTTTAAAGTCTATTCAAGGGCACAAGTTTAGGATACCTACCTTAGAGCATAGACTCAAGTTGCCCTGAATATACTCTGCAATTAGCAGCCATTACAAGTGGGTTTTAAGAAAAGAGGCAGTTCTTAAGATTTTCATCAAAAATTACATTAAAACGCATAAGCTACTCTGGCTATACATTGTGTTTTGTATCACAAGTTCCAGATGAGGCAGCTAATCAGGAACAACATACCTTTAAACAATTGCCCCTGGAAAAGGGTGTGGAGATGGGTCTGAAATCCCATACTCAAGTGTCTCTGGCCCAGAAAAATCTTCTGTGTCACGCACAGCTTCAGCTGTCCACAACTATTCTTTTCTTCCTCCATAGTCAGCGTGCTTGGACCCTTAACAAGAAACAAGTTCAAACAGGAAACTTGCCAAGCCACAGGAAAAATGGCCTGCCAATGCCCTTCAGGAAGCTGGTTGTCACCTTCCTTCCTCACCCTTTCCACAGCTCACCCACACACACATCCTGGATCACAACACCAGCAAAACCTCTCAACCAACTGAGGAGCCACAGAGGGGCCCAGAATGACTGCATGGTCACCATGGACCACGCTAGAATACATTCACAGCCGTTCTCAGGACTTAGGGACTGCTTATTCCCATCTTCACACAACACTAAAGAATTTTAAACAGTGACAGGGTAGACTAACTGAAACCTGGTTTGGGGACATCTCATGTCCCCAAACAGCTCAGTGCTGCAGCCTCAGGTACACACCTGCCCACTTGCCATGCAAATGAAGGAATTGCTTTCAAGGACCCAGAGTTCCTTGAGTGGTGGTGCATCCACCTGGAGTGCAGCAGTGGCCAGCTCAGATTCCTTTCATGATCAAGTGTATCAGTTTAAAGTTCACATACTAAAATATTAATAAGATGCGTTTCCATTAGTAATGAATATAGGTTATTAGAAAACCCATAAATGCAAAAATATCTAATTTTACATCTTTCAGAATAGCCCATTCTAATTTTTCCATTTTCCTTCTACTATAATTCAAATATTTTGTCCCATAATTTTGTAGTGGATCTTATGATAAAATCATATCAGTTAAATATATGACATTGATGACAAGCTCACCAAGGAGTTCTTCACACAGTGTGTGTATACGGAGAGCACAAAGTTGCAGAGAAAGAAGCAGATGTTTTTGAGATTATTATGAGAGACAACAGTCACAGAAGTTACTCCTTTTTTATGAATTGTCACATACAGTCTTACATCAGGAGGAACCACATCTGATTTTAAACTCTAGTTTAGTTTACACTAGGTGCTGCTGTACATCTGTCGATGCTGCCGAACTTGTAGCGTAGCGGCACCTCCTGTGAACCAAAGGCGTGGAGTGGAATAGCGCTTCACTCTGCCGTGCAGGTGGAGCCACTGGGATCTGAGGGCACCAGGCTCTCCATGACCAGGCTCCCCTGCTGGTGACACAGCTGTGGGTGGGTACTCAGGTGAGAGGACTGGACTGCAGGCTCCTCCCTGTAGCCCCTAGGGTCCACCTCCACCACCAGGCTCACTATGATGCCCTGATGTAATGCTATACATGGAACTCTTGCAGCTCTTCAGCCAGGAGATGGAGGGCGTGAGATTGTGGCTAGCTGGGCAGTGAAACTGAATGAACGAGCTGGGTAGCTGACATGGTGAGAAGTTTCTTATCAGTCCACTGGGGCTGAGTCCACTAAGCAGCCACTGCTGGCAGAAGATCACGTGAGGGCCCTGACGGAGGCAGAGTGTAGAGGGTCATCTATACTTTCCAAAAGTGCCCCCAAAGCTGCCCCCACCCATTCCCTGAGCTTTAGTTTTTCTTACTATGTAGGAAGATTACTGGCCATTTGTGCACTCATGACTGGGCTGGACAAGGCTCCTAGGAGCCTCAACCTCATGTCCCCCCACCCTGGGCATTCTCAGAGCTGGGCTGTGTCCCTTCCCATCCCCATCTATTTTCCTTAAGTAGCTGCTCTTGCTAAAGGATCCAGGGTGCTCTACCCTGACCTGGGGTCCTTCCGGGCGTAAAGATGTCACCCAGGGGAGTCCCAATCACCCAGGGAGGCAAACCAGGGAAAACCTACCATGGGCCCAATACCCGCTGGGCAGTCCAGCTGAGAGGCTGAGCCAGGACAGGTCTTGAGATTCATTTAGCAGGAGGGGGAACTCAGCCATCTGCAGAGTCAGGAGCCTCAAGGGCAGCCAGGTGGCTGTGGCCCACTGGAATCTGAGACCCTACACCACCCTCTGCAGAGCTCTGTGACCTGGCAGTGAGAATGGTGTCCTGAGGCCCTGCCCCTCCTCTTTCTGGTGGCCAGAGCTGTTACTAGCCACTTCCTCACAGCCCAACTTTCTTTTCTTTCCCGGGGCCTGAGATGGGGGCTGCCTTCCTGCTGTAGTTCATGGGGAGGCTGGGCTGCCATCCCCCAGGAGGGAGGCAGTCCCCTCTCAGAGTGACCTCCCCGCCATCCACCCACACCCATCTCTTGGAGGAGGAAGCTTGGGTCCAGGTAGAAACAGTGTGAACAGAAGCTCAAAAGAGGCACCTCCGGAGCTGTGGGCAGCCCTCCCAGGCCTCTTGGGGTGGGTGGTGGAGAGAGCCCAGCAGGCTGTGGCAGGGGCTATTTCACAGGATGGGGAGACCACGTCTGCCCACTGCAGAGGGTGCCTTCTGAAAGGTGGCCTCCGTGACCCTCACAGCCCAAACCACGTGGGGTAAAAACACTAAATGCCTGCCTAGGACAGCTGGGTGAGCAGGGACAAGCAGGGACTCAGTGTCAGGGCACCAAGAGGGTGCACTTGGGGACAGGGGCTGAGCAGGAAGCTGGAAAATGTTCATCCCATCCCAGATTCAACCAACTCTTGGGATCAGCTCCCCTGGTTTTCCCTGAGCTCTGTCCCCCTGGCTGGTTTCTCCACACCTGCTTGTTTCCTCTGCCTCAGAGGCCCAGGGGCTCAGCAAACACACCATCTATCCCCACATTGTAACTGTCTCCACACATCTGTCCCTTGATGACCCTCAGCAACACTTGCACATCTCTCAGCATTTCCAGGATCAGAAGCCCCACCTCCCAGCCAAACTCCTCCACAGATGGGCAAAGCTCCGCTGCCACTGTTCCAGGCCCAAATGCCCAGGCATTGTCCCCCTAACTGCTCTCTCACACCCACAGCTCATCTGTCAGAAAACACTGCGGGCTCTGCCTTTGCTGCCCCCATCACCAACCTCCCCTTCCACTGGGATGTGACAGTCGCCTCCTGCAGCCCACAAGCCCTTGGTCCAGCAGACAGCCTCCTCAGCCCCTGTGACCTGTCACACTCACACCCGTGATGGCCTACCTCACCAAAAGCCAACACCGAAGGCCAGCCCCAGCCTCCTTCCAATCCTAGAACCCCTAGAGGCCTGTGCCTCAGTCTCCCCATCTGCATCATGAGTGCTCCCTTTCCACCTGCGACCTGACCCCCAGAGCCCACTCACCCAGACGGTGAGCTCCACAGGCCAGGCATTTAGAGGCGCGTCTGTGGTCCTGCCCCTCCTCCACCCTTAGGGAACTCTGACTGTCAGTGTGACCCTAGGGAAGCTATCCTTGAGTCCTTGGTCCCTCACCTGCCTGTTGAGGGCAGGGCTTGGTGGGTGGGAAGCAGGTCCCACCCCAGACCAGCCCTAAGTGCCTGGAGTCTGGCCTTGCCTGTGTCTTCAGCCTCAGCCTCCTATCTCCCTCAGCTCCCGAGGATGGGGCATCTGCAATGCAGGAGATAGTGCACGTGCGCTGCGGCCCCATGATGGTCCAGGTACCTGCTGCTACTCAGCTGAGGGCAGTGCCCTTGTGTCCTGGGGCTCAGCCTTTGACTCTCCCCAGAAGGACCCCAGCTGTTCCTCACTGATGGGGTTGGAGCCCCCTCATTCAGGCAGCACCTCCTGGGGGTGCCCTCCTCTCCAATCATCACAGAGATTCTCATGGAGGGGTGCTGCAGCCACACCTCCTGAGACCCCTGGGCCACTCCTGGGCAGGCAGCCACTCAGTGAACATCTCGCCAAGGCCCCCTCCCTGCAGCCTTGTGCAGACCCAGCAGGCACCCTCTGTCACATGCATACGGTAGGGACATGGCATGCACTGGGTGAGCTGCTGCAGCTGTTGCCTCTGATTTCTTCATGGGAGGAAATCAGCGCCTACAGTAGCTGGGTCCCAGCAGGATGCAGTGTGGGACACTAGCCCCACACCACCCTTGACCCAGACAGTGAGCTCCACGGGACCCCTTCCAGGCAGGTGGCAGCTCAGCTCCACTAAGTTCCCACTGCTGAGGACCAATTCCTGCAGGCAGGCCTGACTCAGGCCCTGGACCTCAGCGGGTGAGATGACTGGCTGTGAAGCACACACACTGAAACCTGGCACACAAGGCCTCGACATCCTCTCGGGAGGCACCGTGCCACCCCCTCTCTACAGATACACCAGTGAAGTCCATGGCAGCGTGAGTCGGGAAGGATCTGACCCAGAGCCTGGGTTCCTGCCTGACACCCCTCAAACCCTTGGCTGGAAACTGTTCCTCTCAAGGGCCAGGGGTCAGTATTATCAGCTTTGGCAACCGTTTTCTGTGCCAAGGACTTAACTGTGCCATCGTAGCCAGACCACCTGTAAATAGACAGGCACGGCTGGACTCCTGTAGAGCTTTATTTGTGAACGGGCACAGTGTCATGAAGCATAATTGTTTTGATTGTTTGAACATTTGGAAATATAAAAGCCACTCTTAGCTCACGGGCGGCACAAAAGCGGGTTGCACTTGGCTGACCTCCGGCTGAGATGGAGCTCAGAGGGGTGGATGACAGGGTGGGCAAGCCCAGCCCACTCTGAGCGGACACTCACCCAGGAGGGGTTCCTCTCAGCACCCCCCATCCCTCATCTTGGCTTCAAGAGCAGCTCAGATGGAGAATGGGGAAACAGAATGGGCCTCAGCAACTAGGATGGAGATGCTGGCTCAGGCAGCCGTGTGGACAGATCCACCCAGTGTACACCATAGGTGCCATTTACACCAAGCTGAGCACCGACGCAACCAGCCCAGGAGGCCGAGGTGAAGGCTCTTTGGTGTTGGGGTTCTCTGGGGCAGGCAGCAGTCTCTACCTTGCAGCTTATCTGGAAGTGCCACAGAGCATTCATTACAGAAAACACACACAGAGAAAAACAGCAAAATACAAATAGGACACCAGGTCTGGCCAGTTGGGTTTCACAGGCCAGTGGAGTGAGGGGGCCCAGGTGGGCCTACTAGGGTGGTTGGTAGTGCACTCCTTCCTACAGGGAAGTTGGGACCCCCAACTCACAAATGAAGGCCCACATGAAGTCCCCACAGGCTCAGGGAAGAGTCTGTCAGTCACTAGGCAAGGGGGTCAGAGCTAGAGCCACAGAGCAGGTGAGGAGCCCTGGTCACATCTCCCCAAGGGCTGAGAAGCCGGGGTGGGGGCACACATCCAGGGGCAGATATATGCAGGTGGCTGCCAGGCCCCTTCCCCTGCCCAGTGCCTGCCCATCTCCCTAAGGGCCACCAAGGCCTGAGATCCAGAGACACAACACCCAGGCTTCCCTGCCAAGGCTAGACAGTACCCACTGCAGGCAGGCAGTCTGGGCTTGGGGCCAGGACAAGGGTGGGAGTCCCACTGGGTAGGCCTGCTTCCCCAGACCCAGCTGGAATGGCTGACCCACCACTTGTCATCTTGCCAATGAGCAGCCTAGATGTGAGGGTCCAGCGGCACACTCTGGCCACACCAGTCACGCTCCCCAGCCAGGCCCAACTCTGTCCATCTCACCTAACCTAGCCCCACATGCCCAGTGCCCACCAAGATCCTGCCAGCCAGAAGGACCCATGCTCATCTCCGGAAGTATCCACGCATGCCTGCATGCCATAGGGACACACAGCTCAGGGACAGCCCCTGTGGTCCCCCATAGTCAGGGGTCTCCTGACCTAACCCCCAGCTCTCCAGTCCTGGCCATCATATCTTTTCAGGACCACCAAGTACTGGCCACTGGTGACCCCCAAGAAAGGGGCCTCAGGCCTGGGCCCTGGCCTCAGGGAAACAGCTGGTTAGTTCTGGTTTGGACTCGGCATTGATAACAGGTCAAGCCATGCGCACAAGTGTTCTCTTCAATCTGGTCTAGCAGGAGGCTGAGGGACCCAGTGCAGCACCCGGGCCAGCCGTGCACAGTGGTTCCAGCAGCGTGGGGTGGGGAGCGGGGAAGGGTCTCGCACTCAGCTGAAAGCTGACCCCTGACCTGCTCACCCACCCTGCCCAGAGATCCTGGACTTCAGGCAGAGGCAGGCAGCGGGGTTGCCGTCTCCTGGGATCCCATTCAGAGCCCACAGAGGCCTAGCAAGCCCAGCAGGGGCTGAGCTGGAGGAGTTCAAGTGAAGGACAGCGTGCAACCAGATATGACTGGCATTGAGTTCAGGGTCTAGCTGGCCCTGAAAAGGTGACAACGGGACAGAGGCCAGTCGAGCCCCTCTGCACCCCAGATAGCTGCCAGGCACACATGGTGCCCCTCGCTTCCCCAGAGGCCCCAGGAAGGGCTCCTTTTTTTTTTTTTTTAAGAAAGAAAAAGAGAGAAAAGAAGAAAGAAAGAAAGAAAGAGTGAAAGAAAGAAAAAAAAAGAATATAAGAGAGAAAGAAAAAGGAAGACAAAGAGGGAGAGAGAACGGGATTCTTGTTCTATTGCCCAGGCTAGAATGCAGTCTAAAAATGGGTATTAAAAACCTCTTTTATGCCAATAATTGTTCTTAACAATGGAGACACGAAGGAATAAGGGATGAAAATAACAAACAAGCAGCCAACCAATATTTTATTTAAACCTGTGAAATGCTATGCAATTGCTGAGGAGTGATTTACTTCCAATTATGTGGTCACTTTTAAAAAATGTGAGATACTGAGAAAAATGTATGTTTTGTGGATTTGGGGTGGAGAGTTCTGTAAATAATTGTTAAATTTACTTGTTCCAGATCTGAGTTCAAGTCCTGGAGATTTAGATAGTCATTGCAGCAGCAATGCTGTTTTGGCTGTGTTTATGACAAGCAAATGAGCCCTGGTGCTGTTTACTTGGCCTGACATTTTGGTTCTTTGGTGAAAGTGTCTTATAAAATGGGGGTGGGAACTGCTTGGGTCAGCGGACAAAGTAAATTCAGGCTTATAGGGAGGTGAACATGAAACTTCTGAAGTCAGCCTCGTGGGTAGGTTTTGCGTAGATACCTACAGATTATCCTGAAGCAATAAAAACTTTCTTTTTTAACTTAATCAGGTAGAAGAAAGGTCTCAAGTGTTTTGTAAAATCAATTCAAAATATCATTGTAGGACAAAAAAATGTAAGTAATTATGCTAATTTTGTGTAGGAAATAAGCTTTATATGAAAGAATAGAAATCTCATATGTGAATTAAATACAGCAATGCAATCTGTTTTTATATTTTAATGTATATTTTAACATAATTCATTGGAAGATTTAAGAGCAATAGCAACTCAGTAGCAATGAAGACCTCTAGCACCCTCCACCCAAAAAAAAGAGAATGTCACTTATTCTCTAGTGCTTTCAAGTTTACAAGGCACGTTTTTACAACCACATGTATTTTACACTTTGATTCTTTTAGAAACACTGTAATGAAAGTGGAAGTTAGTCTAACTTTACAAATTAACAACAAACTGTGGTTAAAAAATAGTCACGTTACTGATGCGAGGCCACAGAAAGCAACGTTTAAGCCAAGTTTGCCAGGCGCCATAACTGTTCCTCCCATTGTGACTGCATAGATTTATCATCTGCAAAATATTTTCTGGCAACAGATGCCACATTAACAATACTTGGAAAAATATTTTTGCAAACACACTCATGGAGTCCTCTGTTCGTTCATTCGTGCATCTATGAAGCAGATGGCAGTTAAGCAGCTCAGGTTTCGCCGCTGAGTTCCTCTTTGTCCCGACACAGGAACAGTGCAGAGATCTGATCCCGCACCACACCTGTGGGGAGATTCACGTATTTGATGGCACTAGATGATTACATTTTATACTGGACATTCATTCTATATTTTAAAATAAAATGTTACTGCATTAAACTCCATATTAAAAGGCAGGGACTTGCAAGGGAGCCAGACACACAGCACACACCCAAATAAAATCATTGGATAAATATCAGCCAGCTTCTTTGTCTTAGGCTGGTAGGTCCTAATAATGTTGCACTTGCTGGTAATCAGCTCTGACCAGGCCTCACGTCTGCTCTTCCTGAGCCAGTTATGCCCTCATGCCATGTAATCAGGAAGATACAAAAATGTGAAAGGTCATCTTAAATCCTTTTCTAGGTGCCTAGTATTAAACCAAAAGTTTGGGGTGGTGGAAATGCTGATAAAATAAACACTACTTTAAATGTCAGTTGTTTCTCCCATTACACATCTTAGATATAGATGAGACAAACACAAAAATTTTCTTACTACATCAGCATCAGAAGATGCAAATATGTAGGTAACTTCCTGACTAATAAATAGATCATTTTATTGAAAATATCAGAATATAGAGATACTTCAGCTGTCATTTCAGCATTTGAGAAACTCTAGCACTGACCAAAGCAAGTCAAAAGGAAATTTGCTGTTGCAATTCACCCTGCGTTGTGTTGGGGTTGTATACTAGAGAATTACGAATTTCACATGAAGTTTTGGAAACAGAAATTGACATGGAATAACTGTGAGTAAAAGTTTAATGAAAAATATCTGGAAGACATTATGGAGTAAGATATATTAGTTGCAAAATTGACAGAGCCTAAAAAAATTCTAGACATCCTGGAAAAAGCGTGAGTTGAAGCCTTTTTGCTTTCTTAAGAACTTATTTTTGGTAAATGTATTTTGCACAAATGAGTCTTTAGCTGAGAAACCATTTCCCAGTTTAAATAATGGAACCACAATTTAGGAAGGTGTGAGTGGGGAAAGTGGTCACATTGGAAAGGAAGGCTTGGAAAAGTCAAGTGGAAACAAATTTTGGAGGAAGGTAACGAGTGGGCTAAAGTTGATTTATATAAAAAAGAATGCTGCATAAAGGGTAACCACAGGCATATAAGTATTATTTTTTAAGGTTGTAAGTTCAGCCAAGAATAAAGATGCGTAAAAAAGAAATAAAAATTCTGTCCCAAAATATCTGAGTTCTCTTTTCCAAAAACATGATCAAATATTCTTTGAAGTCAACATGCAGAATCAATAATATTATTAAATAAGGTGAGTCATTTCATATTCTTCATCTTAAACAATAAGAACATTTTAGAGTTTAAATGTTAGGGTGAGTAATCAAGACGTTGCTATAGAAATTATATTTGTCAAAATGAATTGCACCCCTTTTTAAACAGTAAAGGAATACATGTTTAGAAGATTTTTCTACCAGACATTGAACAACGAAACCCAAGTTAAAGTCACACTAAACCCTGGGCTCTTGTTTTCTTTCTTTCTTTTTCCATTAACCATCTTCACTCCATTTCAAGTTTTCGGGGAAGACCCCGAGATTCTGTGCATGTTGGATTCACATTGACTTTTCTATGGTTAAAGTTTCATAACAGCTCTTCAAAGTGGTAAATAAATGATTCCAGGTTATTTAATATTTGTTTAAGAATTAAGGTAACCAAAGATTTTATATTAATATCATATGTAAGAGTTTGAAGTGGAAAAATTGCTAAACCTCAATGATATACAACATGTCTAATCACAGTGTCTGGAAAGTAAACAGTTTTATATTGTTTATCACCTTATATAAAATTCAGGGAAAAATCATTAAAACAATGAATTTAGCTTATAAAAATGTACATGATTGAATTCATATCCTGTTTGTCAGCATCCTCTGGGAAACAGATGGCAAGTTGCAGTTAGAAATCCCGGAGACCGATTTGAACCTAATAACTGAAAAACAAAGGGAAGAAAGGCTGGGAGCAGGTAGGGAGGAAGCAGAATGGGAGCAGGTCTGATGCTTGTGGGAAGAGCGGGGACTTGCTGGAAACAGCCTCGGGTGGCAGCTCTGAGGACACTTTCTAGGGAGCATCATGCTGGAGGCCTGTGCGATCTGCAGGGACACCCACGACTGGGAGGCGTAGCCCAGCTGGGACACGGGGAATGTGCTCCCTTCTTCAGAGTCCACTGTCATCCAGGCATGTGTCCTCAGTTACCCAAATCAAATTCAGAGACGTTACTCACTCCGTGTCTGTGAGTTTTCCATTTCTGTAAGCAGAGTTGTAAATTATGGTCCTACCTTCAAAGAGGAGATAGCAAAAATGATAGAAAAAAAGTGTGAACCGCTGTAATGAGGATGAACACGGGGCTCAGGCTCATGACTGAGGTCTGAGGCTCAGACCAGCTGCATCATCGGGAAGGTTTTTCTAACTGTTTTGTATAAATTAACAAACTCCAGGATTACCACATTTTGTCCAGTGACTGCTCCAGAACTTAAACTCCACTGACGGTGGAATTATTTTACAGTCAGTTCTTCAATAAATTTAAGGAAACATAAACTATAAGAAAAATGAGTCTTTTTTTCCCCTATTCATCTGCAGTTTAAACCAGGATCCAGCCTACTAAGCATGAATCAAACCCATGTGGATTACTTTAATCCTGATAAATGCCCTCGAGCTCCAAGACATTCTTACTCCTGATTTAAATCCGTCCACCTTTCCAGACACTAAAACTCCAAAACTCACGTCTCTGTGAAATACAGTAGCTTGTGTTTCAAGTTCCAGAAAGAAAAATAATACAATCTGGTGAGGATATTCTTTAGCCTGGTTGCCGTACATTTAGGGAAATCCCATGGGCGGGAGGGTTGACTTCACTTTCCTTCAAAGGAGTCTTTTAGAACACTGCTATCAATCTTTGGTGTCCAGCTGTGATGATTATTTTTAAAAATGCACATGTGTTTTAACAGGAAATGGTTTGAAAACTTGGTTGTATTTTAGAGGAAAATAAAACATTTTAAAATTTATTCCCAGCTTTATACCTTGAATATAGAATCAACAGGCAAATCATTTATTTAAAGAAAATTAAATTAGATTTTTTCCAATCATTTATCATTTTTTTTTCTTCTTGAAGTGGAAACTTATCCAGCAAGCAAAGCCTTGAGCTGTTAAAAGGCAAAGTGGAGACTGATATAAAGTGTCCCAGGCCACAAGCTACAGGCTTCATGGATATATTCCCTCTTGTGTATCAATTTTTAAAAAGTAATAAAATTTTTCCACGGTAGAAACAATAGATTCAAAGAACTTCAGAAGAATACACTTGAAATGAGACTTGGAGGTGCTATAGTTTAGTCTTTGTATTACACAAATATACAAACCAAAGTCTAGGGGCTCAAGTAATTTGACCAAAAATTAATAGATAGGTGGAGCTATGGAAAACAATGTCAAAAAAATTATAATACAATTTTGGTTTATCAGTATTCAATATTATCATATGTTTTAAGGAGAATAATTTTACAGGCATGGTGTAGTGGCATAAACAGGAGGTGCATCATTCCAGAAACAACACAAGTATTTACAAGTAACTGATTTTATTAAGGTTAATGATAAAAGGAACAGAGGTTGACATCACAAATATGGCAGAGTAGAAGACCCTATCATTTGCACCTCCAAACAGAAAACATTAGCCATTCACAAACTAATATGACCCTAGGAGAGTTCAAAACTCAAGAAGTTGCAGCACCACAGTGGAACGAGAGAGAGAGAGAGAGAATAACTTCACAGAAAAGGTGGGAGAGGAGTGTCATTTTGCCTCCATCACTCCACCCCCAGGCTGGCACAGCTCAGCACCAAGAGGGAGCTCTGTGACCTGTGAGTTTCCTGATGAGGCAAAAAGACAGCTGGGTGAGTGACCAGTTTTCTGAGGCCTTGGCTGAAGCACCTGCTTCTGTTCCAAACAACCTAGATAACTGGGGAAAGCCACATCACTGACATGTCTGAATACAGCCAGGAACAAAGAAGAAAAGTGCCTGTGAGTATCAGCAATGCAGGGGGTGCCAGGGCAGGGCCTGACTGCCTGCTCAGCAGGGGACCCCAGCAGCCTTTGCCGTTAGGATTCCAACAGCCCTCGCAAGCACCACGGACCTCCCATCAACAACACAGTGGAAAAAAATAGCCCAGACTATCCACAGAGAAAGCCTCGCTGGCGAGACTGGAAGACCTGCGATGTCAGGAGACAGCATAGAGCAAAGAAGAAAGGTGGATTAGACACACGGCAGGACCCATCACGGCCCCAGTGGCCTGCTCTACAGAGAACACCAGCATCTTTTGCTACTGAGGTAAGCAATAGCCGCTTCTCCTGGGGAACCCAGAGAGGGAGACGTGGCTGCACAGCCCTTGTCTAGAAGCAGCCTCTGTTACGCTACCTAGGGACCACGGCTGCCACTGCTCCCGGTCCTGCACTTCCTCAGACGCTTCAGCTATGGCCACCCTGGAAGTGACCACCTTCCAGACCCTGGTAAGGCTGTACAGTGTGTGCCCACATGTCACACCTCGAGTCACCATAATGATGAGCTCATTTGCACAGTAGGCAGCAGGGCCAAGGTCTCTCGGCGTGTTCCTATGCTCTGGGCAACAGGTTAGACTCCATGAAAAGCTTGGCCCTGTCCAAACCCCAAACAGAATCGCTGCTGCTCTGTGCATGCCTGTCCTCCCGTTCTCCTCAATTAGGCTGTTTAACAAGCATCTACACCTCACACTGTTGCCAAAAAGGCAGCAAGGGTGCCCATGCTCTAGGAACCAGTTACATTACCATCCAAGACCACCTAGGCATAGTTCCCCCATTCAAACCTTGAATTTAGGCCTCGGCTTTGTTGCTGCTCCATGGGTGCCATTGCCAACACGAGTAGGCCTGTAAGCCAGACCCAGTGCCAAGAGGGACCCCCTCAGGGGCAACATCCCCAGTAGGAGAAGAAAGATCAGAAGAATCTCAGCAACCATCACCACCAAAATCTCAACAACCCTTGTTGCCGTAGAAGACATCCACAGTGTTGGCCGCTGAGTATCCCTGCAATCTTTGACAACACCCACCTCAGCTGAGAAAGCTGAATAAAGAATACACAGTTGCATTGCACTGCACCGTCATTGCTCACTCCACCCAACCAGCACTCTCACACCCTCTCCCCAAGTAGGAGGAGGTTTTCTACACCAAATGTAGCCTATGGAGTCTGCAATAGGGATCTGCTCACCACATGTGCACACATCAATACAAGGTGAGAGGAAGCATGAAAAACAAGGAGGCACATCGTCCCTGAGACAATAACCACAATAACTTCCTGGTCATGCATCCTTAAAAAATTGAGCCATACAAAGTGCCTGACCCCCCAAAAAAAACAAACCTAAAAATCATTGTGTTAAGGAAGCTCAGCAAACTTCAAGAAAATATGGAGAAGCAATTCAACAAAATCATAAAAACAGTGCATTAACAAACAATTTTTTTTCAACTTTTATGTTAGATACAGAGGTGCATGTGCAGTTTGTTACATGGGTATATTACACCTAGGTAGTGAGCATGGTACCTAATAGGTGGTTTTTCAACCTCTCCTGCCTCCCTCTCCCCACCAGCTAGTAGTTTGCAATGTCTGTTTTTGCTGTGTCTATATCCATGGCTGCTCAGTGTTTAGCTCCCTCTTATAAGAGAATGTAGTATCTGGTTTTTTGTTCCTGTGTCAATTTGTTTAGGGTTTTGGCCTCCAGCTCCATCCATGTTTCTGCAAAGAACATGATTTTGTTCTTTGTATGGCTGCATAGTATCCCATGATGTATATGTACCACATTTTCTTTATCTGGTCGACCTCTGATGGGTACCTAGGTTGATTCCATGTCTTTGCTACTGAGAATAGTGTGATGAGAAACATATGAGTATATGATGTGTCTTTTTGTTATAATGATCTAGTTTCCTTTGTGTACATGCCCATTATGGAATTGCTGGGTCTAATGGTAGCTGCTTTAAGTTCTTTGAGAAATCTCCAAACTGCTTTCCACAGTGGCTGAACTAATTAACATTCCCAACAATAGTGTATAACTGTTACCTTTTCTCCACAGCCTTGCCAGCGTCTGCTTTTTGACTTTTTAATAACAGCAGTTCTGACTGGTATGAGATGATATCTCATTGTGGTTTTTATTTGCATTTCTCTGATCATTAGTAATAATGAGACTTTTTTCATATGTTTGTTGACTGCTTGTATGTCTTCTTTTGAGAAGTGTCTGTTCATATTCTTTGTGCATTTTTTATGGAGTTACTTGTTCTATGCTTTTTGATTTGTTTAAATCTCTTACAGATTCTGAATATTAGACCTTTGTTGAATTCATAGTTTGCAAGTATTTCCTCCCATTCTATGGGTCAGCCATTATTTACTCTATTGATAGTTTCCTAGACTGCACAGATGCTCTTAAGCTTAAATAGGTCCCACTTTTCAATTTTTGCAAACCAAGAAATTTAACAGAGATATTTAAATCATAAAAATATATAAAAATTAGAGCTGAATAATACAATGAATGCAATGGAAAAATGCAATGAACACCAACAGCAGAAATGATCAAGGAGAAGAAAAATTTTGTGAACCAGAAGACAAGTTATTTGAAAATATGCAGTCAGAGAGAAAAAAGAATGAATAGAAATTAAGGAAGATTACAGAAATCATAGAATAGAATCAAGACAGAAAACATTTGAACTATAGGAGTTAAAGAAGAAAAGAGGCAAAGGGACAGAAACTTTAGTTAAATAAAGAATAACTTAAAACTTCCCATATCTGGGAAACAAATTATTCAGGTATAGGAAGGTCAAAGGTCTTCAGATACAATCCAAGCAAGACTACACTAGGACATATAATCAAACTGTCAAAAACAAAAGACAAAAAAAAGATTCTAAAAGCAGCAAGAGAAAATAAATATATCACATATAAGGAAGTTTCAGTAAGGTTTGCCGTGACTTCCTCAACAGAAACTTCAGAGTCCAGGAGAGTGTGAGATAATATATTCAACATGCTCAAGGAAAAACGTCTGCCAACCAAGAATACTTTGGCTGGCAAAGCTATGCTGCAGAAATAAAGGAGAAAGAATTTCCCAGAACAACAACAAAAAAGAGTTGAGAAATCTTATTATCAATTGATCTTCCTTCTAATAAATGCTAAATGAAGTCATCCAAGCTGAAAGAAAAAGACACTAATTGGTAAAATAGAAACATATGAGAAATCACTTCTCAGCCTTTTGACTGAGATCAAGTGAAAACATATGAGAGAAGAAAACTCAATGATAAAAGTAAGTGCACTGTCAAATTCAGAATATTCTAATAATGTAATGGTGGTGTGTAAACTATTTAAATTTTTAGTATAAAGATTAAAAGACAAATAATTAAAATAATCACAGCTATAATTATTTCTTAAGATACACACAATATAAAAAGAGAAATGGTGACATCAAAGACGTACAGTGTGGAAGGGAATGGATAAAAGTTAAATTTATTAGCTGTTTTACATAAGCGTCTTGGTAAACACAAAGCAAAAATCCATAGTACATACAGAGACCCTAAAAACCAAGCAATTAATGCATACCGCTAGAAAAAATGATCTGATCAGAAAATAACACAGTGAGAGAGGAAGAAAGGAACAAAGGATCTACAGAAACAAAACCAGAAAACAAATTACAAATGGTATTAGCAAGTCCTCACTTATCAGTAATTACTTTGAATGTAAATAGATTAAATTCTCCAATAAAAAGATATGGGTTACATGAATGGAACTTTTTTTTTAAAGACCCATCTAAAGGCTTACTACAGGAGACTCATTTCCCTGGTAATAACACAAATAGAAAGTGAAGAAATGGAAAAAGATATTTCATATAATTGGCAACTGAAAGAGCAGGGGTAGCAATACTTACGTCAGATAGAATAGACATTAAGTGCAAAACTGTAAAAAAAGATGTGAAGAAAGGAGTTAAACTGGCATAACTCACTTTCTTGCACTCCACAGATAGTGCATTGTTTTACAGATTGAAAGTCTGTGGTAACCCTGCATTAAGCAAGTCTATCAGTGCCATTTTTCCAGAAAGCACATGCTTAATTCATGTCTCTGTGTCACATTTGTTATTTCTAGCAATATTTTAAATTTTGCCATTACTATTGTATCTGTTATTATGATCTGTAATCAGTGATTTTCAGTGTTAATATTGTAATTATTTTGGGGCATCATGAATCACACCCAGATGACAACAAGCTTAATAAACGTTCCGTGTGTTCTGATCAAATGGCCATTCCTCTATCTCGTTCCATCTCCTCAGGTCTCTATTCTCTAAGAAGCAACAATATTGACATTAGGCCAGTTAATAACCTTATAACGACCTCTACGTTTTCAAGTTAAAAAAAAAGAGTCATACATTTGTCACTTTAATTTAAAAGCTAGAACTGACTCAGCTTAGTGAGGAAAGTATGTCAAAAGCTGAGCCAGGCAGAAAGCTAGGCCTCTTGTACCAAACAGCTAAGTTGTGAATTCAAAGAAAACTAAAAGTGCTACTTCAGTGAACACATGATTGATAAGAAAGTGAAGCCATCGGGAGAGAGATCCAAGATGGCGGATTAGCAACAGCTCAGGAATGTAGCTCCCAGTCAAAGCGCAGAGAGCGAGTGGACGCGGCACTTTCAGACGAATTTTTGTTGCCCACAGACCAGGAGATTCCCAGCGGAGGAGCC
>CAUYLZ010065930.1:0-12902 GCA_963573645.1 Pithecia hirsuta
TTAGTCTGGGCAATAGAACAGGAATCCCATTCTCTCTCCCTCTTTCTCTTCCTCTTTCTTTCTCTCTTACATTCTGTTTTTTTCTTCTTTCTTTCTCTCTTTCTTTCTTCTTTTCTCTCTTTTTCTTTCTTTCAAAAAAAAGAAACACATTTGGAAGGACTTCTCAATTGGATGGGGGACTGGAAGAATGGTGGTACTATTAACAAAATTGAGTTGTAAGACAAAGTGTTGGGTAAGAGGTGAGGAGGGGAGTGACTTAGGTCAGGTTTTCTGAAATGATGGAGATTTGCATGCAGGAAGTTTGTTGAGAAGTTTGATGATTCTGTAGGAGGACTCAGCATATAGTTGTACTCACAGCTGTAATTTATTACAGCAAAAGGATTTTGAGAATAACAGTAAAGGGAAAAGGTGCATGAGATAAAGTCCGGAGGAAATCAAGCACAAGCTTCCAAGAGTTTTTTCCCAATGGACTCACACAGGACATGTGTGGCAACAGGTAAGAAATGGTGTCTACCAGGGAAGCTCAGCTGAGACTCCATGTCCAGGGTTTTTATTCAAGACTGGTCCTGTAGGTATTCTTAGCCTAGCACATAACAAAATTCCAGGCTCCTATAAGAAAAGCAGGTGTTCCGCATAAACCACCTTGTTTTAACAAACAGTTTAGGCATGGTGAGCTGTTTTTATCAATTCTGGAATGTAAGCTTCTGTTTCAAAGAATGGCAGTCCTAGGCTGCCGTGCTAACTCTTAGCATGGGCGTGCTCGTAGGAACAGTACCTATGTAGAAGAAAGGGCAACATGACGGGGCCAAGGGAAAATGATTCAACTGAACCAAAAACCAGTTGCAACAAAGGCCTCAGCCAATTGCACAGACAGCTCTGGAGCGAAATGGCTCTTCAAAGATGTCCTAAATTGAGGTTGGGCGTTAGGCCTTCCTAACCTCACATTGACCAGATGTTTATAGATCTCTGAAACTAAGAGAAGCAATTCCTTGAGCATTTCTTGGGAAAGGAAGAAGGAATTTAGCAACCTTTCAGAAAACTGAGTCATTGAGCATTTCGGTCCTGCGGCTGTCATACCCCAGCTCTCTCCTCAGAGGGCACGATGAACTGCGTGTTGCTGGTTGTATCAATAGCTCCATTGCTTCTTTGCTAATGAGCTCTAACCACACTGAAGATGTTGGAATTCTAATTAAAAAATTCAAATTCCACAGTATCTAAACTCAAGCAATGTGTACATAGGTTATATAGGACAGAAAATTTCTGAAGTATCTTGGCACCTAAGGGCCCTGAGAACAACTCTGAATTTTCTCCAAAAGGCCATATGGAGAGCACCACTCACTCATCACAACATCTGACGAAATCCTTTTCCCAACCCCACTAGCCACTTAGAGGAATTCTGCCTTGAAATGCTTTGCCAAGCACAAAGGAATCTGCCCCACTGCCAAGTAAAGGTAGCGTCCTATCCTGTTTGCAAGTAATTGTGCATACAATGATATTTTGTTTGACAGCTTGGTTTTCACATCTCTTTAAACAAATTAGGTCTTCTGATCACATGTAAACTCCAACAGTCTGTATTAAAATTCTTTTTTTAAAATTTAAATTAATTTTTAGAGACATGATCTCGCTCTGTCACCCAGGCTGAAGTAACACAATCATAGCTCACTGCAGCCTCAAGCTCCTGCATTCAAGACATCCTCCTGCCTCAGCCTCCCACATAACTAAGACTACAAACATGCACCATCACACCCAGCTAAGTTTCTAAATTTTTTTTCTAGAGATGGAATCTTGCTATATTGCCCAGGCTGGTCCTCAAATTCCTGGCCTCACGTGACCCTCCTGCCTTAGCCTCCCAAAGTGCTGAGATTATAGGCATGAGTCACTGCACCTGGCCTAGAATTCTTATAATTGAGAAAATTTAGATTTAGGGATTATAGGATGAACACAGGGACTCTCTGCCAATAAGCAGCAGATCCAGGGCTGAGTTCTGGAGTCTAATCTCCAGCGTTCTTTTCACTCCCCTACAAACATCTCTGAGTCACTGTCAAATCCCTCTCCTAGAAGACAGACCCAGGGTCACAGGTGTGCTTCAGGGAAACCGAAAATTCTATTTTTTTTTTAAGAAATTTTAAAAAAATTTTAAATTTTGTATTGTTCCAGTTATGGCTGAAGTGCCAGAATCACTAGCAAATGAGAGACTAACAGACATAAACTTAATGAACAAGGAGATTATGAAGGTCTGCAAAGAGCAATTCCTGCTTTGGGAATTCAAGTATTCTGCTGTATGAGAGAGATTGTGTTGATTTTGGAAATACTGTGAATCATTTCCTGAAAGAGCAAAATAATGGAGGCTTTTTATTCCAAGTTTCCAAGAAATGTTGTCTAAAGGCAGAAGACACTTGGGAATATCAGGCTATGTGTACAGGCTGTTATGCCCTGGTCAGGACTGGACCTTTCCTCTTAAACACTGGACAGCTACTGGAGAAGCATCTATGCCCTGGCAGGTGCTATCTGCCTCCTGAGTGGTCGTGCAGTTAAGGGAGAAGGCTCATTTTTCTTTGTGCATTTTAGTAGGTTACATTAGTTGGGAATGCATTACTTTGATGATTAATGAGAGATAACAGAGCCTGGAAACCCAATTCTTTGTTTGTTTGTTTGGTTGGTTGGTTTTGAGACGGAGCCTCGCTGTTGCCCAAGCTGGAGTGTGGTGGCGAGAACTCAGCTCACTCCAACCTCTGCCTCCTGAGTTCAAGCAATTCTCCTGCCTCAGCCTCCTGAGTAGCTGGGACTATAGGCACCCACCACCATGCCTGGCTAACTTTTGTGTTTTTAATAGAGACAGGGTGTTACCATGTTGGGCAGAATGATCTCGATCTCCTGACCTCATGATCCACCTGTCTCGGCCTCCCAAAGTGCTTGGATTACAGGCGTGAGCCATCGTGCCCAGCCGTGAGACCCAATTTTCAAAACTGTAGTAAGGGTCTTTTCATCAGGGAATTTCCAGTGAAGTCAGCACTTGTGCTGTCTCTCTCATTGAGAAGCACAGAAGAAACTCAAAAAGGCAAGATTCATGTTTGCATCTGAGAGATTAGCAGATAATTGTCAGCACTGGTAAAGGCAGAAAGCAGTCAGTATTTCCATGCTAACCCTCTCATGTTCACCTCAGTCTGTTAGCTCTTTGTAATTCAACCATAAAAATTCACCACAAGTTGAAACTAGAGGCCAATATTTTTTTTTCTAAGGCTGGGAACATTTTTCTCAAATGAGAGTTGAGAGCAACAAATTTTCCTTAGGCAGCAGGAGGGAAAGAGTGGCGGTGAGATATAGGGCACATGCAGCATTCTAGCTCCAAGACTGAAACTAGGTTGGCATTGTGTCTCTTAGAACTGTCTTCCTGAGTTTTACCCAGAAGATCCAAAAAATTATAGAGATTCTGTAGAACCCAGAACAATTTTTTTTCCCAGAAGTTATGGAGCTGCATAGAAGCAGGTAACAACTGACAGACAGTCCTGAAGTTTGTTGTCAATCTCCAGTCTGTCACGTTGCCTTTGCTGTTGATGAAAATTTGCCTTTTCAGTTTGACTCAGATTATCTATTTGGTATGTCTATGCTAGCTCCTTATTGGGGGAAAAGGTAAAAGGTTCAGCTGTACCGATAACATTTGGCGGTGGCCCTTTTTAAGCAAGTGTCTTAGGCAATGTGGGATCCTTATTTCTTGTTGAACAAAAGAACAGTGAGCTGAATCATAGGGTTAATGTGGCAAAAGGTCATGACCTCCACAGTGGCAGTTGTCCAAAGTTAGAACCTCAGTGCTCAGATGTGCTCTAACATGACTATGTTCAGATGTGTCTTTTTATATTGATACTCATCTGTGGCTCACTCTGAGTGGGAAAAAAACCTCAAACTGCTTTTTTAAAAAAATTCTCTCCATCAGCAGCAACCATCAACACAGAAGACTTCTATGACCAAATGAGCGGGATGCTTTTTTCCCCATACACCAAGTAAGCTTTTTTCCCCATACAGCAATCAATCCCGCAGCAGTCACTATCCTCCAATTCAGTTCTGACTCTATCTGGAGATTACGTCAGATCTCACAGGTGGAGAGCTCAGTCCCCAAGACTGTCCCCTACTCAGACATGGGTCACAAGTCTGGGCCTCTGAAACTTCTGATGACCAACTTCAAGTGGGGGTTCCCACAACCTTTTCTTTGGGTTTGATTAATTTGCTAGAGCTGCTCACAGAACTCAGGGAAACACTGATGTTTACTGGTTTATTATAAAGGATACTACAAATAATAAAAATGAAGGGATGCATAGGGTGAGGCATGGGGGAAGGGGTATGGGGCTGCCATGCCACCCTTGGGGAACCTCCATGTGTTCAGCTCTCAGCAAACTCCCTGAACTTTGTCCCCATGGGCCTTTCATGGAGACTTCATTTGGATAGGCATGATTGACAACCGTGTGGAAATATAATTCGACAAAAGGGGTATGATCCAATACTAATAGGCTGAGAGGGGAAACTCAGCAATGCCTGTCTGTTCAGATTCTTCTTGGCCTCTCTGTGTAGCATTTTTTCCTCCAGGGTATGGTGCAGACCCCATCTAAAATGGGGATCTTGTGACCCACAGTCAGACAAAGTAGGTCACATAATTTCTTTATGGCCAGCTCCAAGACAGGAAGGAGGGAAAAGATTCCTGCCTTGGGGATAGAAAAAAGCAGGTGAAAGGAGGGCAGCAGAATGTCAGAGAGAGAGGTTCTGTTTTCTGAAGCCTGATTCTAAGGCCAGAAGTGCCCAGTATTGTAACGAGAACCATGGGAGTTAGAAGCCAGGAACTGTGGATGAAAATGAATATAAATGGATAATAACACACACTTATATAATAATGTCACTCTCAAGCACCAGGAAGATGTCTAAAGAGAGGATGCATGGGACTGGTGGAAGTGTGTCAAGATTTCTACAAACACTGAAGATGTCTTTGGTGGCTGCTGATAAGGCTCTCAGAGGCTTCTGGCTAAGCTGCTTACTTATATCCTCGAAACTAAGTAGACCTTTGTTTCTTACAAGTAATGCATCTCTGAGCTTGATCAGTTGCATGCAAACCAGTGAACTGGTCCATCAAGTTTCTGGGTATTAGAATCACAAATAAATACTCTGTCCACACATCACAAAGCTGAAAAGCTTAATTGGTGCTATTATAAAAATCACAGGCTTTGATTGTAACACCCTAGCAGTGTATTTGTGAAAAGCTGAGTAAAATAGCAACTTTTAATTAGGCAACCAGTTTTTGTACGTTACCAAAGCATTTTACAAACCCATTCATTTCAAGAAAAGCCAGGTAATTAATACAATTACAGATTCTTAGGGTTGAAAGGAAACTATATAGCTTCAAAATGTTGGGACATTCCTCTAATTCCAATGACCCCTTAGTACTTGTTCACTTCAGCCAACATTGGCGGCCATCACCCCATGGATCTTCTCATCTGGAAGTGCTCCACTTCAGAAATCTTAGATTCCAATATCCACTCTCAGAAAACAACCTCCAGACATTTCCGCTGTTCACATAGCTGCTGCTTCTCCCTCTGGCACATGGCCATCTATGCTATCTGCAGCCTCGCCAGCACTCCCTGGACATGCCCTCTGCACTCTCTGTCACCCCAAAGCTATGCGATGTCTTGACTAGGTGCTTTTGCCCATGTTGTCATTCAACTTAATATTTTTATTGAGCTATCTCTGTGAGAATCATTGGCTGGCCATTTTGTCTGGAGTGTCAGCCTCCTCTCACCCACCCCAAGGGGGCTTCCTCCTTCTTTTAACTCCTGCACATCTTTAAGACACAGCCTTGGAAGCACAGATTTTTAAAAGTCTTATCTGGGCTGGGGTGGCAGCTCATGCCTGTAATCCCAACACTTTGAGAGGCTGAAGCGGGAGGATCTCTTGAGGCCAGGAGTTTAAGATTAGCCTGGCCAACATGATAAAACCTCATCTGTACTAAAAGCACAAAAATTAGCTGGGCATGGTGGCACACACCTGTAATCCCAGCTACTTGGGAGGCTGAGGCATGAGAATCGCTTGAACCTGGGTAGGCTGCAGTGAGCCAAGATTGTGCACCACTGCGCTCCAGCCTGGGCAACAGAACAAGACTCTTTCTCAAGGGGGCGGGGGGAAAGATGCCTTTTCTGATCATTGCCTCTATTCTGTCCTTTCCAGTCACACTAAGTCATATGCCCCCAAAACAATCTGTGCACATCTGCATCAGTGAGTCATTTTCCATAATGGTCATCCTCCTTCAGCAGGCTGGTGTATTCTAGTGTGCTCACGCTTGGGAGGTCTCTACTACTGATTATTTGCAAGACCTAAGGCGACTTACTTCCCTTTGTAAGCTTCTGTTTCCTCAACTATAAAACCAGGTTATTAATAGAAATTGTATGTAAGGAACTTAGCACAATGCTCGATATACAGTAAGTGCAAAATAATTAAATGTTTAATAAATGTCACAGGATCACCATTAGAATACTCCTTAAATGAAAAATATTTCTCCTTTAAGCACTTATAGTGACAAGAAGCTTGTCCCCTTGTTGTAAACTCTAATTATAGTGTAACTGTAGCCACAGTGGTTTGACTCACACTAGTTTTATTGACATAAATGAGCACCCTCTGCCCCCTACTCCCAGCATCCCCTGTTCTGCTAAAGAATCTTGAGACTCTCTCACAGTGCTCTGTCATATGTATTCAGAAACTGGTCCCTCTGGGGCAAGGCTATTCTCAGCTGGTGCCTGTGGCTGCCACCGCTGCTGTGGCCTGAGAACCGTAGTCACAACCCTCCTCTGCTTTGCCCCAGGTATGGCTGTGAACCTTTCCTCTTAATTCCTCTCAGGACATCAGAAGTCATTTGAGACGCAGATCAGATCACAACAAAGGTTCGGGGACAATGGAAAGAAAACAGAAAACAGAGAATAAGTCAGTGCCAGGCGCGGGTCCTTCCCCCTCCAGGAGGAAGTGTCTCAGGGCCTCGGGAGTCACCCTTCCTGGGAACTCCTGTGAGACCAACTCTGGTCCCAGCATTCTGATTTCCTGCCCCAGGACTGACCTCTTCTGAGGACAGCTGGCAATGAGCAGTTCCAGTGCTTCAGGGGAAACCCCACCCGCATAATCTCAGGGTGATTCATCACCAGTGCATTTCCCCGAAGCCCCATCGTTCTGTCTTGCCTGTTGCCATTCTGTTCATCATAAAAATCATGGCTACCACATCGAGTTTACTGAACAATCCTTGTTCATAGGAAATACAGTCATGAAATAATTTATTTTTCTACAATGACTTGCCTTCAATTCTGCCAGGTTCACGATCTCGCCACTGAGTTCCCTGACAATATCTTGGGTAGGTCTCTAGGGTTCCAGTCACTTTCAAAGATTAAAAGCCTGACTCGGTACAGTCTGTGGACCCCGAAAATCTGAGACAGGTCTCAATTTATAAAATTTATTTTGCCAAGGTTGAGGATGTGACACAGCCTCAGGGGGTCCCGACCACATATGCCCAAGGTGGTTGGGGCACAGCTTGGTTTTATGCATTTTAGGGAGACAGGAGACAGCAATCAACATATGTGAGTACATTGGTTCCACCTGGAAAGGCGGGACGACTTCAAGTAAAGGCACCTTCTCTGACCACTGCCTCTATTCTGCCCCTTCGAAGCGGGGAGGGAGCTTCCAGGTCGCAGATAGGTGATACACAAACGGTTACATTCTTTTGAATTTCTGATTAGCCTTTCAGAAGGAGGCAAATCAGATATGCATCTATCTCAGCGAGCAGAGGGGAGACTGTAAATAGAATGTGAGACACGTTTGCCCTAAGCAATTTCCAGCTTGAGTTGTCCTTATAATTTGGGGGGCCCAAGATATTTTCCTTTTGCAAGTCCAATTTAAAACTTCCATCTGGGTTCAATGCAACGACCAATGTCCACTCTGCCAGCCTTGGCTAGCCCCCACCAGAGGGACTCAGCGGGTGGAGGAGCACACCTGCTCCCGAAGCAACCTTCTCTATTCTGTGTGGTCCTCCCCACTGTGTGGACCGGCAGGGTGGGGGTGGGAGGAACAAGAGAGACAGACAAGTGTTTCTTACCAGCCTGAGGTGTTGACAGCCTCTCTGGCCAGGGTTGGCAGCTGGTGGCGGACATCCAAATACTGGCTTCCTCGTTGATGCTTACGTGAATTTTCCAGAAGCCCCACAGATGCCTCCCACTTCACAATCTCCACCATCTGCTCCTGCCCTTGGTGATTCACCCCACTGGTTTTTGTTGTTGTTGTCACCAGGGTCCACTTTCCCGGCAGCCAGTTCTCTTGGGTGGGATACGGGTGAGACAGGCTCAAGCCTGGCTGCCTTCCATGTGTCCCTTTGACCCACTGTGAAATCACATGTCCATCACCAAATGCTAAATGGTAGGCATGAGAGCTGCAGCACTCTACCCTTTCACTCCTCCTCCTTCCAATTTTCTTCTCCATTTGTCAGATTGGACAGAGGTGGGCCAGGCCGTATGCATAAAAGCAGACATCAAACCGGTGAGTGAGGAGAAAGCGGGAAAAGCACCTCCTCGCTCTGCAGCCCCGCAAAGAAGCAGATAACGACGTCCCAGGATTCTCTCCTCTCATCCCCGATCTGTTTATACAGACTGGAAACAGGTGGCAGAGATGAAGGTTAAGGAAGCAGAGAAAGTTCGGCCACTTCTTAACAAGCCCCGAAAGGGATTCCTGATCCCCGTTTATTTATTTATTTATTTATTCTTTGCCCCTTGACACTTCTTTGCCTCAGCTTTGGATTCCAGCTGCAAATTGCACAGCAACAAGAAAAATGCCTGCTAGTGTTGTGTTGACACTACCAAGCCTGGACATTGTAGTAGGGCCTTTATATAGAGAATCTCATGTGAGCCTCAAAACCTTCTATTATTACCTCAATTTTGTTGGTTAGGAAGCAGGAACTCAGAGAATTCAAGTACCTTTCTCAGTCACACAGTTAATAGTGGTAGGCCCAGGACTTAGCGCCAGTGTGCTGGACTGTGAAGACCTTCCACCCCTGTAAACTGTTTCTCATAGAGATCTCTTCCTGTGGCTGAGTTGAATTAAACATCCCAGTCCTAATTCCATCTCTAGAGTCACACTAAAGAAGTCTAATGCCTTCCACCTGGCAACAGTTTTGAATCTTGTTTGCTCTAGAATTTGGCATGTGGCTGGCATTATTAGGACATTAGGTCGTTGTGGCTTTCCATGCAAATATTGGAAGACAGTGACTGTCCCTGTGGTTTCTTTTCTCCAATTAAGCATCCCCATCTCCTTCACCTGATTCTCTCATGCTTCCGGACCCTAAGCAATGTTTTACAAACACGTTTAAAGACGGAGAGCGCTCTTGTCTTTCCATAGCTCTTGCTGTTTCCTCATGTTTCCTTTACCCTTCTCCCTCCCCTACCTCCAGCTCCTATTTTCTTCCTACCCTCTCTCTTTCATTCAGACATGGTGTCAAAGATCTTGAATGAAATCCTCCTTTCAGGTCTCCAAGCTTCCCGATGTAGCCCAAGATGGAGGTCAGTGGGCTCTACTATTTGGAGGTGAGCATCAGGGGGTGGGAGGGGCTTCTCAAATGTTTTCACCATGATCCATTTCTGATCCTTCTCTTCCAGAATGAGTCTGCTGAGCCTACTCATTAACTAGGAATACCACCATACTGGCTCTTCCTCCTCTAGGCCAGTGGCCCACAATCTCCTGGAAAGATTTTTAAATAAAATGCCTAGGCTCGCCCCCAAAAGATAATAACTGAATTTGTCTGGGCTAGCCTCCAGGCAGATAGAGGGTTGTGAAGCTCCCCAAGTGAATCAAAAATGCAGCCAGTGTATATGAGATACAGCCTTAAATGAAATTCAGCTGCTTTGTCTCCTGTCCCCACAGCTGTGTGGAACTCATGATGTGGGCCTATTCTGAAAGCTTGTGTAGTCTCACCTAATTTCCACAGTGGACCTCAAGCATATTCTGTTTCAGCCCCCTCTTGAAATGCCTCCTAGTCTCCAGGTGGAGAGAGAGCCTAGTTCTCCATTGCTTTGCAGGGCAGTAGTGCATAGCTTCCTCTGAGATCACAGAATAATCAAGTTCTTCCTGACTGTAGCCACCAGCTTTGTTCACTCTCCCAGACTCTCTTTGGCCATCCTTTTAGGCAAGCTTCCTCCTGACCTCTGCCTTTCTGGACAGGTCTCCCTGAATGTCCTCACTAGTTATAAAACAAACATGTTGGCTGGGCACGGTGGCTCACACCTGTAATCCCAGCACTTCGGGAGGCTGAGGTGGGTGAATCACCTAAGGTCAAGAGTTCGAGACCAGCCTGGCCAACATGGTGAAAACCATCTCTACTAAAAATATAAAAATTAGCTGGGCATGGTGGCAGGTGCCTGTAATCCCAGCTACTCATGAGGCTGAGGCAGAAGAATTGCTTGAACCCGAGAGGCGGAGGTTGTAGTGAGACAAGATTGTGCCAGCCTGGGCAACAGAGTGAGACTCCATCTCAAAAAAATAAATAAATAAAAAAGTCTAAAACCCAAGAAGGCCAATTCTCAGTGTCCACACCTACATACTTCCCATAATCATTCTAGGCAGTACTAATCAATCAGGCACTGGATTTTTCTGAGCCAAGTCATGGCTTTGGCATCCTCCTCAACTCAGTGCTCCAGGCAGACACGATAAGCCAATTAGAAGAGGTGTTGAAAATGAAACTTCAAACACTCAGGGAAAATGGCTGTAATAATATCCAAGAAGGGAATATGAAAAGTGACCTCCTTAGTAACTCAGATCCTATTTTTACACCCTTCTTATAAAGGGGCCCTCAAAACAGAGAGATATAGAGACAACATTATCCATGATAACTCATGTTTGAATGTGATATGACTGGTGACCGTTTCCTGTCTTCTACTTCAGGTTCATTCAGTTCATTCACTAAACTCACAACAACTGCCCTGCATATTACTTGATTAAAAATTTTAGCTTCTTTAGAAAAGTGTGGTTGATTGAATGGCTAGAGAAATGAGCAGGTCTCACCTAAACTGGATTATAAATTCCTTGAGGGTAGGTCTTTCCAAGCACACTTTTTGTCATTTTCTATATTTTTGAAATGAGGAGTACTAAATTTAAAGCCAAGAAATGTACATGAAAATGCCTGTTCTGCCATGGTGCAATAATTGTACTCTCTGGACAGCTCACATTATCAAAAACTTTATTGTAAACATAATTGTTTCCATGGGTGACAGGGTTAGGATCTGGAGGATCTCTAACGCAATTCTTATCACCTTCATTGTCATTACAGACAAAACACAAAATTGGCATAAGGAAGAGATACACAAAAGAAATCAGAGTTAAATGAGCAAGCAACCAGCCACACAGCAAAGCAGTGATGTATTCCCAGACTGTGCTAGCCTCGGCTTTTTCATTTTTCTTATTTTGGTGCTAGTTCTTGATTGTAATTGTTATGATCAAAGATATCTGTGTTATGCAAAACATGCTCCCTAATTAGCCAATTGTCTTTCAAGCAATTCATGTTAAGAAAACTTGTTTCGAGGAAGAATTGTCTGTAGAAGTGTGGTTCACCTCATTCCAAATCCTTTAAAGGGACGTAGCCCATCCACCCAAGCCCTTCAGAACCCCTGATTTTGACTATTCACCTTATTTTGGTTCCTTACCCTGAGCCTCAGGCACTTGGTTAGGTATCCTGATTTCAAACTTAGCACCTCAGAAGCATCTCCAGAAAGAAGTTTCAGGTACTCCACCTAGCCTCAAGCATCCTAACCAAGGATGAGAAGAGATCTGTCCCTGAGCACTTACCACAGCACCTGAAATCTGCCAGCCTTTGCCCCATTCTCACCTTTTAGGCAGGGATACTGTGCAGGTGTAACCTGTAAAGAACACCCACAAGCGTTCTGAATTGTTTTCAGTCTAATCTGCGAATCCTCATTGATATGAATGATTAGAACAAGACAGATTCTTGTCCCCCTAGGAGGTTTGATCCAATCTAGTTTAGAAGAAAAGATTTGCACTAGACTAGAATTTCTTCCCATCTGGTGATTCCATAACCTATTCTTATCAGTGCTTGCAACTAGAGAACCAAGTTATTTTGGGTGAGGATTTGTGGTTTACAGCTCTATTCCTTTAGTGTGAACAGCAATGTTATTTTTAGTTCTCATTTTATTGCTTTAATTTATGTATCTGAAAGAATCTGCTCTAATTGCGGGTGATTATCAAAAGGGAAATGTGCTCTCATGCACCTCAGGGGATTTGTTTGTGGGCCTATGGTTTTAAATAGCCCATTTATTCCCTAGTGGGTAGAAAATCAATTTTATGGATCTTCAAACATACATAATAACCATCATAAATAGAAAAGTTAAATATTAAAGCGATATTAGCACATTATACATTTACTTTACTGACTTTTTTCCTTTGGTATGTAAACAGCTACCTATGTTTCTCCTATGTACTTCCAAGAGGATTTCTAGTGTAATATAAAACAAGGAGAGATTTTGCCTCTCTCTGTGGATTGCTGGGAGTAGTCGAAACCAGCTAATGGCACTGATGTGGAGACACAAGGCCTCAGGCAACAAAGAAGACCCTCCAAGGCATAAGAAAGGTAGGGCTCAATTTCTACTTGCTGCAGGTGGCCTTATAAAAATTTGATATGTCCAAGCAAAGCTCACCAGCCCTATCAAGAAGCCTTTGATCTTTGCTACTGTAAACAGTCATGGATGAACCTGGAAACCATCATTCTCAGCAAACTGACACAAGAACAGGAAAATCAAACACCGCATGTTCTCATTCGTAGGTGGGTGTTGAACAATGAGAACACATGGACACAGGGAGGGGAGCATCACACACTGGGGTCTGTCAGGGGG
>CAUYLZ010065931.1:0-11936 GCA_963573645.1 Pithecia hirsuta
AGGACTTGAACTCAGACCTGGAACAAGTAAACTTAACAAATATTTACAGAACTCTCCACTCCAAATCCACAAAACATACATTTTTCTCAGTATCACATTACACCTATTTTAAAAGTGACCACATAATTGGAAGTAAATCGCTCCTCAGCAAATGCATAGCATCTCACAGGTTTAAATAAAATATTGGTTGGCTGCTTGTTTGTTATTTTCATCCCTTATTCCTTCCTGTCTCCATTGTTAAGCACAATTAATAGCATAAAAAGATTTTTAATACCCATTTTTAGACTGCATTTTAGCCTGGGCAATAGAACAAGAATCCCGTTCTCTCTCCCTCTTTCTCTTCCTCTTTCTTTCTCTCTTACATTCTGTTTTTTCTTCTTTCTTTCTCTCTTTCTTTCTTCTTTTCTCTTTTTCTTTCTTTCAAAAAAAAAAAAAAAAGACTGTCTCATTCTGCTGTAGGGCTGGAGTGCAGTGGCATGATCTCAGCTCACTGCAATCTCTGCCTGCTGGGTTCAAGCGATTCTCCTACCTCAGCCTCCTGAGTAGCTGGAACTACAGGCATGCACCACCACTCCTGTCTAATTTTTTTGTATTTTTAGTAGAGATAGGGTTTCACCATGTTGGACAGGCTGGTCTCAAACTCCTGATCTCAAATGATCCGCCTGCCTTGGCATCCCAGTGTTGGGATTACAGGCATGAGTCACCACACCTGGCCATGGCCCTTATATTTGTCCCAAATTGAGACAGGGGCTAGACTTTGTACCCCACATCAGCCAGTCATTAGATGTGGCTATCCTGAGAAGAGTAATCTTGGGCTGGGCCTTTGGCATAGCCGTGGGAGGATCTCAGCTCTGATCCATCAATAGCTAACATTCCATGTAGTTGGGGGAATGAGTACTTCAGACCTATGGGGGGGCAGAATCTGGGCAGCATACTATAGCATCTAATATGGTTTAGCTGTGTCCCCACCCAAATCTCATCTTGAATTATAGTTCCCATAATCCCCATGTGGGACCTGGTGGGAAGTAATTGAATCATGAGGGCAGTTTCTCTCCTGCTATTCTCATGATAGTTAGTGAGTTCTCACAAGATCTGATGGTTGTATAAGCATCTGGCATTTTCTCTGCTGGCACTCATTCTTCTTCCTGCCACCCTGTGAAGATGGATATGTTTACTTCCCCTACTGCCATGACTGTAAATTTCCTGAGCCATGCTGAACAGAGAGTTGATTAAACCTCTTTCCTTTATAAATTACCCAGTCTTGGGCAGTTCTTTATAGCAGTGTGAGAATAGACTGGTACAGCATCCACTACACCATTTTCTCCTCTCGACTCTTAAGACCCAGGGTTGGTTGTGTCCTGTTATTACTAGTACCAAGCATTCTACATTGTCTCTTATTTCCCTCCACCTACCTCTCAACCTGGAAAACAGTCTTTTTATGAGATTCTGTTCAAATTACCTAATTTGAACCACCTGTTTCTAGTCCCAAACTCTAATAACCCATGCAATTAATGGCCCAGTCTTAATTGTTTATGGGAACACCTAATTTTCACGTTATTGTTCATATAACAATAAGCCCAAATAGAAACAGAATAACCTATGTTGCCTATTTTAGTAAATAGCACCACCACATCCCCACTCCAGTTACTTGAGCCAAAATCATATCATTGTTTCTGACTTCTTTCTTTTATCCTTAAAAACTTTAGATTCTACCTCTGCAATCTCTCTTCATTTGACATTCCTTCTCCATCTCCTTACACCATTCTCGCTTAGATCATCATAACTCTTGCTCATTTTATTTCACCTGTTTCTAAACAAGTAATGATCCTTCCAAATACTTTCAACTCATTCTCCAAGGCCAGTATTACCCTGATACCAAAGCCAGACAAAGACACATCAAAAAAAAAGAAAACTATGGGCCAATGTCCTTGATGAATATTGACGCAAAAATCCTCAACAAAATGCTAGTAAATTGAATTCAACACATTAAGAAGATAATTCACTAGTGGGATTTATCCCAGAAATGGAAGGATGGTTCAACATAGAGCAAATCAATCAATCATTTCAATTGATGCTGAAAAAAAGTATTTGATAAAATTCAACATTCCTTCACAAGAAAAACCTTCAGGAAAGTGGGTATAGAAGAAACGTATTTCAACATAGTAAAAAGCCATATATGACAGACTCACAGCTAGTATCATATTGAGTGGGGAAAATACTGAAAGCCTTTTCCCTAAGGTTGGGAACATGACAAGAATGCCCACTTTTACCACTGTTATTCAACATAGTACTAGAAGTCCTGGCTAGAGCAATCAGAAAAGAGAAATAAATAACGAGCATCCAAACTGGAAAGGAAAAAGTCAAATTATTCTTGTTTGCAGGTGATATGATCTTATATTTGGAAAAACCTAAAGACTCCACCAAAGAACAATTAGAACTGATAAACATGTTCAGTAAGTTGCTAGATTCAAAATAAGCACACAAACATCAGTAGTGGCCGGGCGCGGTGGCTCAGACCTGTAATCCCAGCACTTTGGGAGGCCGACATGGGTGGATCACGAGGTTAAGAGATTGAGACCATCCTGACCAACATGGTAAATCCCCGTCTTTACTAAAAATATAAAAATTAGCTGGGTGTGATGGCACATGCCTGTAATCCTAGCTACTTGGGAGGCTGAGGCAGGAGAATCACTTGGAGGTGGGGGTTGCGGTGAGCTGAGATCGTGCCACTACACTCCAGCCTGGTGACACCGCAAGACTCCATCTCAAAAAAACAAACAATAACAACAACAAAAATATCAGTAGCATTTCTATAAGCCAACAACAAACAATGTGAAAAAGAAACCAAGAAAGTAATCCTATTTACCATAGCTACAAATAAAATTAAATATCTAGGAATTAACAAAAGACACGAAAAATCTTTACAATAAATACTACAAAACATGAATGGAAAAAATTGAAGAGGATATAAAAATGAAAGATAGTCCATGTTCATGGATTGGAAGAATCAACACTGTCAAAATAGCCACACTACCCGAAGCAATCTACTGATTCAACACAATCCCTATCAAAGTACCAATGACATTCTTCACAAAACTAGAAAAAACAATCCTAAAATTTACATGAAACCACAAAAGAGCCACAATAGCCAAAGCTATCCAGAGGAAAGAGAATAAAACTGGAGGAATCACATTACCTGATTTCAAATTACACCACAAAGCTATAGTAACCAAAACAGCATGGTACTGGTAAAGAAAACAAAAAACAAAAAAACAGACAAATGGACCAACATAATGGAATAGAGAACCCATAAATAAACTGCACACCTACAACTCTCTGATCTTTGACAAATCTGACAAAAAAAATGCAATAGGGAAAGGGTTTCCTATTCAATAAATGATGCTGGGATAACTGGTTAGGCATATGCAGAAGACTGAAACTGGACCCCTTCCTTACACCACCACAAAAACTATCTCAAGATGGATTAAAGACTTACATATAAAACCCAAAACTACAAAAACTCTGGAAGAAAACCTAGGCAATACCATTCAGGACATAGGCATGGGGACAGATTTCATGACAAAGATGCCAAAAGCAACTGCAACGAAAGCAAAAATTGACAAATGGGATCTAATTAAACTAAAGAGCTCCTGCACAGCAAAAGAAACTATCAACAAAATAAACAGACAACCTACAGAATAGGAGAAAATTTTTGCAAACTATGTATCCAATGAAAGATGCATCTGTAAGGAACTTAAACAAATTTATAAGGAAAAAAACAATTAAAAAGTGGGTAAAGGACACAAACAGACATTTTTCAAAAGACAACATATATGCGGCCAATGATCACATGAAAAAAAGGTCAACATCACTGATTACATTAAAAAAGGTCAACATCATTGATTATGAGAGAAATGCAAATTAAAATCACAATGAGGTATCATCTCACATCTGTCAGAATGGTGATTATTTAAAAATCAAGAAACAACAGATGTTGGCAAGGTCGCAGAGAAATAGGAACGCTTTTACACTGTTTGTGGGAATGTAAATTAGTTCAACCATTGTGGAAGGCAGTATGGCAATTCCTCAAAGACCTAGAACTAGAGATACCATTTGACCCAGTAATCTCATTACTGGGTATATACTCAAAGGAATACAAATCATTCTATTACAAAGATACACGCATGCATATGTTAATTGCAGCACTATTCACAATAGCAAAGACATGGAATCAACCCAAATGCCCATCAATAATAGACTGGATAAAGGAAGTGTGGTACATACATACCATGGAATATTATGCAGCCATAAAAAGGAATGAGGACTATGTCCTTTGCAGGGACATGGATGGAGCTGGAGACCATTATCCTTAGCAAACTAATGCAGGAACAGAAAATACCACATGTTCTCACTTATAAGTGGGAGCTAAGTGATAAAAGCTTATGGACACACAGAGGGGAACAATACACATTGGGTACTATTGGAAGGTAGAAGGTGGAAGGAGGGAGAGGATCAGGAAAAATAACTAATGGGTACTAGGCTTAATACCTGGGTGATGAAAATCTGTACAACAAACTCCCACGACACAAGTCTACCTGTGTAATAAACCTGCACGTGTACCCCTGAACTTAAAAAACAAGCAAACAAAAAACCCAGATGAATAGATAAAGAAAGTGTTGCATATACACAATGAAGTACTATTCAGCCACAGAAAAGAATGAGATCTTGTCACTTACAACAACAGGGATGGAACTGGACTTCATTATGTTAAGTGAAATAAGCCAGGCAAACAAGAACACATGTTCTTACTCATTTGTGGGGACTAAAAATTAAAATAGTTAAACTCATGAAGGTGGAAAGTAGAAGGATGGATACTAGAATATGGGAAGGGTAGTGTGGGGTAGTGGGGAAGTGAGGATGGTTAATGGATACAAAAAATAGAAAGAATGAATAAGAACTAGTATTTGACAGTACAACAGAGCAACTATAGCCAGCAATAATTTATTGTACACTAAAAATAACTAAAGAATATAATTGGAGTGTTTGTAACACAAGGATAAATGCAAGCTTGAGGTGATAGCTACCCCATTTACCCTGATGTGATTATTATGCATTGGATGCCTATACTAGAATATCTCATGTACCCCATACATATGTATACCTACTATGTACTCACAAAAATAAAAAGTGAAATAAATAAAAATTTTAAAATGTTTGATAAATGAATACATTGATGCTGTACAATCCTCTACTTCTCAAATTGGGGCACTACTGGGTGTACGTGGTAGTATGATAGGAACATAATAAACAAGAGATATATTATTTGGGGCATGAGTTTTATCTAATATTTTAAAGTAAAATCCATTACTTTTATATTGAAACAAAAATGGATATATAATGAAATGGAGTGAAAAACTGCTATAATTTATTTGCCAAAGCATGAGCTATCAAAGATATTTCCCACTTACTTTGAGCTCTTCAGACTCAACCCCAGAACCTACAGGGTTCCACTTTCCCTCTTTTGTTGTCATGGATAGTCAATAGAGAAAAACTCAGAAATATCACACCATGTTACATTTTTATCCTGTTTTATAAACATAAAATAGCATATATTTTATGTGAATAATTATATGAACATAACTTCATATATAGCATTTGTGAACAAAAAATGTTTTTTATTTGCATGATTCAAAATGTTACCTGTTTCAGTAAAAGCAAAAAAATTCATAACCAACTAAAACCTTACATATCTGCATATGACTTGCACTGTATATACATTATTACAAAAGGAAATGAGGGGACAAATACAACCCACTGTTAACACTGGTTGCCTCATGGGATTGGGTAGTTTGGTAGAGGGCGGGGGTGAAACAACTGGCTTTGCCTTTGCCTTTACATCTTCATATTATGTCTGTCACAACAAACATGTATTACTGATAAATCTGGAGGAAAAAATCAAAAATTAGTATTTTAATAAGCAAAAATGGAGTCCATGTTGATTTTGCCCACAGTTATCTGCAAATTCTAAAAATCAGATTTAATATTCCAATTCTACATATTGATATTTCATCACTGATTTTTTTCAAGAGAAAACCTCAGAAAGTGAAAGATTAGTGTAACCTTTCTTATTTAAATTGTAAATGTTTCTGAGTATGCTTTTTCAAATTTAAAGAAGCTTAACAATTTTAAATTATGATTCTTAATTACAACTGAGCAACTACTGTCATTTAAGCTTTTTGGTGTGAATTTCAAAAACAGCTATGCACTTTTGGGGAGAGAGAGCTTAAAGTGACTGAGGTTTATCTAGTTTAAAGGGCTAGAAGTGGGCAATTAAAAATGGTAATATTGCGGTTGAATTTCACAACTACTTAATAATACAAGCTTTTATGTTGGCATAGTAGGCATGTGTAACAGCTGGCAAGACAGCATTGTTTGTCTTTGACTTTACAGTGCAAAATAAGGGCTATCTTTTGTGTCAGAGGATATGCATTTTTAAGCAGATGTCACAGATATTAGAAATGCAACAACAATAGTAATCCAGGCTCTGGAGGCAAAGTCAGGGTGGAAAATAGTCCATGCCCCTTTTTAAGTGAAGCTCACCCATGCTCATAGCATTTAAAAGAACACAGCACATCTTCATGAACATTAGCCAGGATTTAGAGCTCTTTGAGGCAAATGAATTTCTGGCCATAGTTTTTTTTTTTTTTTTCCCAGAACAATAATAGCAATTATACATTCTAAAATGGCCTAACTTCAGATACTTCATTTCATTGTTCTTATAAATCAGAGACCTCCATCTAATCTCTGGTCTTGAGGACCAACTGTGGACCTCCTGAGATTCTTGGCAAACAAGTGAAAAATTAACTGAAGCAGTGATTTAATAGTAAGGAAGAGGAGAAGTTTAAGCTCCCTTTATCACAGCATTCTGTTTTATCAGAACTTTCATCATTATCTGGTATTATCTTATTGATGGTCTGTCTTTCCCCACTAGAATATAAGTTCTCTGATGTCAGGGATCTGATATGTCTTATTCAGCCCAGTGGGCCTCTAATAATCCTAGGCACACAGTAAGCACTCCTCAGAGAGTGGCTGACAGACTCTATGTAACAAGTTCAAGGACAGAGGTAGGAGAGGGTTGCTTTGGGAGTTCACATGAGCACACTCTTAGAGATCACTGTGATGGTTTCGTTTATCCACCCAACAAACATTTATGGAGAATCCTCTGTGAAGCAAACAAAAATATTTTATCCCCAAATACCTATCTTTGACATATTTTGAAATAGTTGTCACAGGACCAGCAAACAGAAGTGGTCTTGCAAAGCTGTCTTTTATGGGGAAATTTTGCTTCTGTAGAGAATCTCCATCAATGCAGCCAGGCCCTGCCTTTCCAGTCATTTCCTGGATCTGAAGGAGATTGAGTCTGATACCTTTAAATGACTGAAAAGAAACATTTGCCATCTATTCTCTCTGAGGGAGGTTGCATCTACACACAAGGCTGACTTTGCTAGCCAAGCCTCTTCTTTACTCCCTCTAATAACTGTCTTGTCAATGAACCTGATTTATAAACATAACTTCGTTTTGGCCATGCCCTGAGTCCCTATTCTTTCTGTAATCTCAAGATGATATATAAGCTTCTGTAACTTTTTGGGATGATGGGTCTTCATACTGAAGGTTCCTGTGTATACATGTTAAATAAATGAATAAAATGGCTTTTCTCCTATTAATCAATCTGCCTCATGTTAGTGATTTTCAACAAACTTTTAGGAGGTCAAAAGCCTATGGCCCCCACCCTAGGCATAATATAGCAATGAACAAACTGATACAGATACTGCCCTCATTAAGCTTATAATCCAGTGGGAAGATAGACATTTAAAAAATCATACAACTGGCTGGGTGTGGTGGCTCACATCTGTAATTCCAGCACTTTGGGAGGCCGAGGCGGGTGGATCACGAGGTCAGGAGTTCAAAATCAGCCTGGCCAAGATGGTGAAACCCCGTCTCTACTAAAGATATAAAAATTAGCTGGGCGTGGTGGCAGGTACCTGTAATCCCAGCTACTCGGGAGGCTGAGGCAGAGAATTGCTTGAACCTGGGAGGCAGAGGTTCCAGTGAACCAAGATCGCCCCACTGTACTCCAGACTAGGCAACAGAGCAAGACTCTGTCTCAAAAAAAAAAAAAAAGTTATACAGCTCACTATATAATTACAATCTATGGCAAGTGTGATGAAGGAAAAATATAGGGCGATACAATGAATTGTAGAAAGGGTACCATATAATAGCTGTACGACTCTACAAATGTGCTAAAAAAAAAAAAAACCCACTGAATACTCTAAAAGAGTGAATTTTACGGTATGCAAATGATATCTCAGTAAAGCTATTATAGAAAAAAGATATCATAGTGGGACCAGGCACAGTGGCTCACACCTGTAATCCCAGCACTTTGGGAGACCGAGGCAGGTGGATCACCTGAGGTCACAAGTTCAAGAACAGCCTGGCCAACATGGCAAAACCCTGTCTCTACTAAAAATACAAAAATTAGCTTGGCATGGTGGTGGGAGCTTGTAATCCGAGCTACTCAGAAGGCTGAGGCAGGAGAATTGCTTGAGCCCAGGAGGTGGAGGTTGCGGTGAATCAAGATCATGCCACTCCACTCTAGCCTCGGTGACAAGAGCAAAACTCTGTCTCAAAACCAATAATAATAATAATAATAACACCTCCTTCTAGGATTGTTCTGAAGTTCAAACAAGTTAGTATTTTCAAAGCACTGATAACACTTCCTGCTACCCAAGAGGTGAGCTAGTAATACTTTTGAGTGCTATGGACTGAATGTTTGTGCCCCCACCACCAAAACCCATATGTTGAAATCCTAACCCAATGTAACAGTATTAGCAAGTGAGGTTTTTGGGAGATAATTAGCTCAGGAGGGTAGAGCCCTCATGAATGAGATCAATACCCTTATAAAAAGACACACAAAAGCTTGCTGGGTTTTTTTTTCTCTCTCTCTGCCATGTGAAGAAACAAAGAAGAAGGCTGTCTGCAAACCAGGAAGAAGGACCTCACCAGACACCACATCAGCCAGCACCTTGACCTTTGAATTCCACCCTCCAGAGCTGTAAAAAATAGACTTCTACTGTTTAAGCCACCCAGTTTATGGTATTCTGTTACAGAAGCCTGAACTAAGACAGGGACAAACAGATAGAAAATTGAGAGAACACTCAATGGGGGCAAAGTCAGAAACTTATTGAGCCCTGTTCCTTGCCACCTGGCTCTATTAAAAAATGTGATGGCATTATGCCTTCATTTATTTTCTTCTGAAGAAAGCTCTTTTGTTGTGGAAATTGACTACGCCATGAATATATCTGAAACAACTATAAAATGAAATTAGAGAAACGGGCCTATACATTTATTATGTTTTCTAACTTAGAACACAAAGCAAATTTCCTACTTCACTCTTTCAAAAAGTTTTTAACAGCTTCATCGAGATGTAATTAATATACCATAAAATTCACATTTTTAAAGTATATAACTAAATGGTGTTTACTATACTCACAGAGTTGTGCAATCATCACCACTGTATGATTCTAGAGCACGTTCATCATCCCCCAAAGAAACTTCATACCCATTAGAAGCCACTCCTAGTCTCTGCACCTCCCAGCCCCTGGCAATCACTAATCTACTTCCTTTCTCTATGAATTTCTCTGTTCCTACCTTTGCTCTTGGAAAGATAGGCAGAGATGAACTGTGCTGTCTTTGGGGTTGCCAAAGTTTACCCTCAGATTCCAGAGGGAAAATAAATGATTTCTGATCAATTACAGTTGGAAGTAACCTAAGTAAAAAGAAATAGGATTTAAAATCAAATTTGCTATCTTAAAAGCTTCTCAAATTGTAATTTTAAAACAATGCTTCCTAATTAAGCTTGATTTTATAGGAAATATTCTACTGGTAATTACAATAAATTAAACCAATCTTTATCATTTTTGCCACTGTAAAACTGCAGTTGTTTTATTAAGCATAAGAATTTCCAAGTCTGATAAAGCCCATAATAACATGAACAAAAAGCTCTACTTCTGGCTGAGTTTATATGATTAACAACTGACAGAATTATTGCACTATAAAACATTCCTGGTAAAAGAAAACACATACTATTGTATTTTGTTTAATAAAATCAAATTACTGGATAGCCAATGTTAAATATATACAAAATGATGATCCCTAAGTGGCTAATATTATATTCTTTAAATCTCTGCTATTTTATATAGTTTTTAAAATTTAAACATCAAAAGTGATTAAACATTTTCCTCATTAAGCAGTGGATAGTTCCATGGGAAAGCAACGTAAAATAAAAATTGTAAGAATGAGTATTTGTGTGCCATGTTATGTCTTAAAATTTTTAATTTGAAAGCAAGTTCCAGATCATTAAAATGATCAACATAATTAGGACCAACAAAACTCACCCACCAATAACTCAATACCTTGATTCTATTGTGATATCCACTTTTGCAAAATTATCATTAAAAAGCAACTTATGGAATTCCAGTTTCACTCCAACATGCAATAACCTTGGAAGTTGTCATTTCTAGTCTCACAACAAGGAAAAAGCTGAATGAACCAAAAGTAACTCTTCTTATATCCACCAGAGAATTGAGATCACACGGTAAACTGCTGTTCTGAAAACTGGAGAGAGGAGTATTATAAAGGATCACGGCTTGCAGGGAGCAGAAGCCTGAGAGCAGAAGTCAGCTGTCGGAACCTGCACTGTCAAGAATGCTTAAGCTCTAACTGACAAATTTCTCGAGGCTCAGTGTGGACTAGCTTGAGAGTTAAAAATTCTTGGGAGCAGAGAGGAGAATCTTAGAGGGTCCCACACTTTTGTAAGTTTTACCTCCAAGAGCCCCAACATGTTCTCACTGTGAAGATCAGAGAATCCACTCCTGCTTCCAGCAGAAGGAGAAGGAAATAGCCATTTTGGAATATTCCCCGAGAGTTCTGTTCTTCCTTCTGCTCCCAAGGAAAACTATCTTACCAAAGACTTATCTGACCTGGAGAAGGGCAATTAGACAACTCCAGCCCATTCTAGTCTTCCTATCTCACTTAAGGGGAGGAAATGCTAAGAAAAACTTGTCAAGGTAACAGCCCAGGGCAAACACTCACCAAAAGACTGAGACCTCATTATAGGAGCATAGAACGCTTCCTTCCACATACAACTTACCACCACATTTACAGAACCCCTAAATAACAGAAGATTATAGACGAAAGACTGCAAAGTTCAGACTCTTTTTAAGAAGGGGCTTCTAGAGAAACCCAAAGACAAAAGGGAAGACAAAAGGAGTGATAAAAACAAAGATACTTGAGGAAACCCTCAGACACCAATAGTTGATAGCAAACAGTAAACACAGTGTAACTCCTAGTCAGATAAGCATAAACCCTCACAATGAAGGCCTATTTATCTTAAATGCTATTACCTAATGATGTAATTATGGAATCCAGACTTCAGTAAAAAATTATGTGGCGCATCCCTGTAATCCCAGCACTTTGGGAGGCCGAGGTGGGTGGATCACAAGGTCAAGAGACTCAGACCATCCTGGCCAACATGGTGAAACTCCGTCTCTACTAAAAATACAAAAATGAGCTGGGTGTGGTGGCACATGCCTGTAGTCCCAGTTACTCGGGAGGCTGAGGCAGGAGAATCGCTTGAACACAGGAGGCAGAGGTGTCAATGAGCCGAGATCGTACCACACTGTACTCTAGCCTGGCAACAGAGCAAGACTCCACCTCAAAAAAAAAAAAAAAAAAAAAGAATTATGAGGCATGCTAAAAGGCAAAAAAAAAAAAAAAAAAAAAAAAAAAAATTTCACAAAAGACAAAACAAAAAAAAAAAAAAAAAACACCTATGCCAAAAATTTTTAAAATAAAATACCAGAAATATAAAATAAAAA
>CAUYLZ010065932.1:0-12049 GCA_963573645.1 Pithecia hirsuta
TTTGATCTTTGTTGGTTTAAAGTCCATTTTATTAGAGACTAGGATTGCAACCCCTGCTTTTTTTTGCTCTCCATTTGTTTGGTAAATCTTCCTCCATCCCTTAATTTTGAGTCCATGTGTGTCCTTGCATGTGAGATGGGTCTCCTGGATACAGCACACTATTGGTGCTTGACTTTTTATCCAATTTGCCAGTCTGTGTCTTTTGATTGGACCATTTAGCCCATTTACATTTAAGGTTAATATTTTTATGTGTGAATTTGATCCTGCCATTTTGATACTAGCTGGTTGTTTTCCCGTTAGTTGACGCAGTTTCTTCATTGTGTCAATGGTCTTAACCATTTGGTATGTTTTTGCAGTGGCAAAACATAGTTGTTCCTTTTACAAGAGCTCCTGAAGGAAGCAAGAGCTCCTGAAGGAAGTCACTCTTTTTTAAAATTAGAAATTCTTGAAAACTTGCAATAAAGATTTTCTGCATTAGAAGAGCACTAGAAAAACATTGCCTAGTTACTGCCTAATAGTGAAAGAACATTGAAAATGTTCTACATTTTAAAATTCTAAATGTCTTATCTGTCTATTTAGTAACACTTTGAAAAATGAAACATTAGCTGCTTTTGCATATCTTAAAAAAAACTTAGTGCTTTAAGGAAACCTGAAAATGCCTCCAAAGTCACTGATTATTATGATAGCTAGTGGAACAGAGCTGAACTTAATAACTGATTAGATTGTTTCTTGTTTTGCCTTTATGCACACAAAGAAGCAAAAACATTAAATTACCTATTTTTCAAGGTAATTGAAGCGGTCATAGAATTAAGCCTAACTTATTGGTGTTAGAAATTACTTTTGAATGGGACAGAGATTTACTCAAATGTCTAATAGCTTTAATGGTATTTTGAAGTCTGTATTCACTTCTTAGGGATTTTATTTTTTCAAAAAGCAAAGGAGCTGAGAGTATAGGCATGTGTGCTATGAAGGAATGAATTAACATAAAAGAAAAAGAATATATGTAGTATGGTGTAAAAAATAGGATAGCTGAACTTCACTTTTGGATGGTTAGAACAGTATTTTTTTTTTCAAACTTTCTTATCATACACATGACCCTAGGATCTTGATATACGTATTCTGACTCAGCATCTGGGGTGGGCGTGAGAGTCTACCTTTGTAGCAAGCTTCCAAGTAATGCACGCTAATGGTCATGGAGAACACTTGGAACAAAAGTAAAGGAACTTGAACAAGGAATTTGAGTTCTTTTCAGCTCTATGATTCTAGATTTAATGAACAATAAAAGATTCTTCATTTACTTGGTAAAAGATACTTAGGGCCTAATTTTTCCAAATATATTCCTGTTTTAATAATCCATGCTAACATCTAGAATCTCGACCCTCAAACAAATTACTTACCACCTGAAAGTAATAAGGAAGGTGATTGTGTGTTCTCAGATTTCTCCAGGCAGAAATGGGAAATATCTTACATGCGTAGAAAATGCCAGTCACTGTGGAGTATCTCTGCAGTAACCTGTCTAAACTACACATGAGCTGCTTCTGGTTGACCAAGAGTTTCAAAAGGCCTGACCATTCTTTCATCTGTTCTCTAATCCATGATAATCATTATCGGTGTGAAAAAGGATTTGTGAGGAAAATCTGTGTGTATATAAATTGGGGGATAATTTTAGGTTTTTTTGAATAAGTGTTTTGAGGCAAATGTAACCAACCAAAGAAACTTTTAACTTTGCGGATTTCCACTTGCAAGGAGTGGAAGATGTTAACGTTCTAGCTCCAGATCTGCTGTGAACTAACTACACAGTTGGACAAATCACTTTACTCCGTGAGCTTCAAGTCCAAATTTTAAATGAGAAAGTTGAATGAGATGACCTCTAGTGTCTTTTTTTTTTTTTTTAAATTATACTTTAAGTACTGAGGTACATGTGCAGATCTTGCAGGATTGTTGCATAGGTATACACATGCTGTGGTGGTTTGCTGCCTCCATCCCCCCGTCACCTACATTAGGTATTTCTCCTAATGTTATCCCTCCCCAATATCCCCACCCCCTGTTATCCCTTTCCTAGCCCCCCAACCCCCAACAGACCCCAGTGTGTGACGTTCCTGTCCCTGTGTCCATGTGTTCTCACCTCTAGCTGTCTTATACAGCTTTAAAGTCAATGATTTTTTGAAAAGAGGTTAGCATAAACTTTAACTTTGGGCTGGGCGCAGTGGCTCACATCTGTAATCCCAGCACTTTGGAAGGCCGAGGTCGGCGGATCACCCTGAAGTCAGGAGTTCAAGATCAGCCTGGCCAACGTGGCAAAATCTCATCGCTACTTAAAATTACAACAATTAGCTGGGTGTGGTGGTGTGCATCTGTAATCCCAGCTACTCAGGAGGCTGGGGCAGGAGAATCGCTTGAACCCAGGAGGCAGAGGTTACAGTGAGCTGAGATCACGCCACTGTATTCTAACCTGGGTGACAGAACAAGACTCCATCTCAAAAAAAAAAAAAAAAAAAAAAATTAAACTTTGGCCTTGAGCTTTTTGTTTTCATGAGGAATTAATAGATTCCGTATTTTGTGACCATATAGTTCACTTTTCAAGCCAAATTACTTAAAAAATTTCTGATTCTGAAAATTGTTTATAATGAGAACAGCAGGTCAAGATACTGAGACCATCCTGGCCAACATGGTGAAACCCCGTCTCTACTAAAAGTACAAACAATTAGCTGGGTGTCGTGTTTCACACCTGTAGTTCCAGCTACTTTGGAGGCTGAGGCAGGAGAATTACTTGAACCCAGGAAGCACAGGTTGCAGTGAGCCGAGATCGCACCACTGCACTCCAGCCTGGTGACAGAGTGAGACTGTCTAAAAAAAGAAAAAAAGTTAGGAGCAGCTTCCTTTCTTTTGGCAATGCCAGTATAATTTTCATTCTTTTATAGTGGATTTGTTGTTTATTCTCTGGCTGCTTTCATTATTTTACCTTTGATTGGATATACTGAAGTTTCACCGCAGTGTATCTAAAGATAAAATTGGTTTTCCCTGTCCTGATGCAACTCATGCTCCTAGTATATAATGATTCATATTTTCCACTAGGTTTGGAAAACTCTTATCCATTATATTTGCAAGTATGACTCTTCCCCTGTTGTCTCTATTCTCTCCTCATGTAACTTGACTATTGGATGTGTGTTAGACCTTCTTGCTCTGGCATCAGTCGTCTAACTGCATTTGTGGTTTCTGTCTCTGTCTTTCTCTCATGCATTCAAGAAGATTGCCTAAATTTTGTCTTCAGCTCATTAATTCAGTTTTGTCCAATCTGTTTCCATACTCTTTTATGGGATAGAGTGGTGCTAGGCTTTATCTAAGTTCTCTACCTGAGCCTAGAGAACTGTACTACAGACCAAAGTCCCATGCACCATCGTAAAAGAGTTGATAAGAGACATGCAGGATTGTTAGAGAAGGTACAACCCGTAATGAATTGGAGTTCCAGAAGGAGAAAAGAAGAAAAAATGAGCCAAGGGCTATATGTGAAGAGATAAAGGACGAATAATTTTCAGTAACTTGTGAAAGGTGAATCTTTGACTCAATAGGCCCAATGAATTCAAAGTAGAACAAATTAAAAAGACATAAACTCCAAGATATAATACAGCATAATCACAGAAACCAGAGATTAAAGGAAAGTAAAAAAGACAGAGAGAGAGAGAAAAGGCATGTGTACCTACACATGTGTGCAGTAATGTATGTAACATGATATTCATTGCAGTTTTCTTTGTAATAGCAAGTGATATGAAAAAAACCTGATATAGCCATATGAGAGAATATGGTACAGCCACTGGAAAGGCTGAAACATTTCTATACGTACTGACATGGAATAATTGCCAAGATATATTGTTAAGTTTAAAAAATTCAAGGTGCAGAACCCATGATATACTTTTTAAGATGACATACAACAAGGCATAGGATAGAGTGAATGTTAAAGTGGATGTAGCCAAACATGGATTGGTATGTGCATACAGTATCTCTAGAAGGGTACTCAACTGATAACAGTGATTACCTTTGGGAAGAGGAACTGGGGACTGGGGGTCAAAAGCATGAGGGAGACTTACTTTCACTGTATGTTTCTTTTCTACTTTTTGAATTTTGTAGAGCATTTATATATTCATCCTCTTGAATGAATGAATGAATGAATGAATAACTAGCAAATTGCCTAATTCCCCTTTCCCTGCAACAGCCAAATATTTCCCCTCTCCCTGGACTTACTCATTCTTTTTTTTTTGTTTAAAGAGGCCACCATACAGAGAGATATTATGGACGTTGGAGACTCATAAGGGGGAGGGTGCATGGGGTTAGGGATAAAATCTGTATACTGGGTACAATGTGCACTACTTGGGTGGTGAATGCACTAAAATCTCAAAGTTTACCGCTATATAATTCATCCATGTAACCAAAAACCACCTGTACCCTAAAAGCTGTTGAAATGAAAAAAATAAAACCAGTAAATTTTTTTAAGAGGCCATGCTTGAAATCAGTATTTAAAGAAACATCTCCTAAGAGGGCAGGGGTGTTCGTGTTGAGGGAGAAGGAAGATTTCTTTGTAGCTTTGCCTCCCCTTTTGAATGTTTTCCAGAAGTGAGGGTATAAAGCATACCGTATTGCTGTGTCTTTATTTCTCATGAATGATTCAATTGTTCCTGCCTCTAACAACTTTAGCTAGACAGTTTTCTTTTCCAAGCACTTTTTTTCGAATGGATGATTATTTATGTGCATTCAGATGTACATAGTTTTACTGAAGGAGCCCATCATAAGTCCTTTCTGTAATGGCCAGCAGGTCTTTGCTGAACCCAGCACCAGGTAGGGCTGGCTCAAAGCATGAAGTGAGTGAAGCTATGCACTCTGCCCAGAAGTAGATCTCCACCCTGGACTCTTCCTCGCTGCTCATATTTCTAGTTAGTCTCTTCTTTGGGTTAGCGAAGTTGGTTAAGACGTGGTAACTAAGTCTCTTTGTCACTTAATAATGAACGACTTGGTTCCATATGAGTTTGTTTTTCTCTGGATTGCTTTGTTGCCCAGCTCAAGGTGGAACTATTTGCCTGAAGTTTGTATGGATGGTGATTAATGAAGTTGCAGAAAAGCAGCATACACAATCATAGGTAGTGACCTTGTCTTACTTACTGAATTGTGCATCCCTTAGGGCCAGGACGAAGCCATATTCATCTTAACGTCCTCATTATCTAGCACAACCCTCATAGAAGATGTTTAATAAAAGTCAAAGAACAATGAATTATTATGAATTATACTGTGGTACACTTCAAACAGACGGGAGAAAGTGTTGCAAGACAAAAAGAGCTTGAGATTTGGGGGTCCACTAGATTCAGAGATGAATTGGATCACATAATTTGCAAGTTGTAAACTTAGGCAAGTTGCTTTACCATTTTTAGCTCCAGTTTTCTCGTCTCTAAAGTAACAGCCTTGAAGGGTGATTATGAAAATTAATTAAAGAATATATGTAAAGTGTTCAACACATATTAGGTAGCCCATCAATGAAGACTTTTATTGCTGCTGACATTGCAATCACATATTATTGTTGCTGACTGATGTTACTATTATCATTTTTATTTATATAATAAAATTTTAAGTGTCCAAATAGCAGAGAATATCTTTACGGTGGACACTAGGTGGCGGGGAAATTCTAAGTGTGGCTTCTCGTTTGGACTGAACTTATCTACAGGCATATCACAGTGATTATTTCAAAGTATTTTTCCATCATATCCTTAGAATTTTAAAAAATCTGTTTTATTTAATGGCTCTTTAAGCTTCTAGAACCTACTCAACTTTAGTGTAGGCTGCAACTATTGCTTTAAAAATGAGGAGATCCCATGGACAGAGAAGTTGTTATCATGTAGCTGAGGTAGGACATGCACAGAGAGCAAGCACAGTCTTTGGGGTAGATGAGATAGCCAGCTTCTAAATACCAGCTCCTCTGCTTTGAGGAAAAGTATGTGTGTCTCATGAAGCTCAGTACGTAATGTTGGAAGTGTTTCATGAATGTCTGGCTTTTTGGTAGTTATTGATTTATTTCTTGCTGCCTTTTAGTAAGGATTGAAAATAATTGCAAAGATGCCTAAGGGGTAATGCAGTAAAAAAAAAAAAAAAAAGTGAAGAGGTTCACTATAGGCTAAATGTTTGTATCCTAAAATTCGTATATTTCAAACCTAACCCCTAGTGTGATGGTATGAGGAAGTGAAGTTATAAGATCATGAGGATGGAGCCCTCATGAATGAGATTAGTGCCTTATAAAAGAATCCAGAGAGCTCTGTCCTGCTTCTGCCACATGAAGACATAGTGGAATGACAGCTGTCTGAGAACCAGGAGGCAGGTCTTCAGCAAATACTGAGTCTGCTAATATCTTGATCTTGAACTTTCCAGCCTTCAGAACTCTGAGAAATAAATTTATGTTGTTTATAGCCACCCAGTGTATGCTACTTTGTTAAAGCAGCCTGAACTGATCAAGACAAAGTTGGAAGGATTATTATTTATTAACAATAGTAATTTATTGTCATCCTTTTGCTTACCAAATCCTTACTGAATGTGAAGTATGATAGTTGAGCCTGAGGCATATGAAGACAGAATAGCGAAAAAGGCAAATTATAAAGACCTATCTAGCATTTCAAACTAATCTAAATATTTGCCTTAATGGAAGTATAAGCAGTTTGTCCTGATTTGAAATAAGGTAACTCTACAGCATGCAAGCTTGAAATAGAGCTTCAGAAGATACAGAAGGCATGAATGAGTGAAGTGAGGGCGAGAGGGATGAAGGGAATCTCATAAGCCGAGATACGGGTGTGGGAAGTGCTGGTTTATTCTAGAGGTGGTATGTAGTTGGATAGGGCTAAAATGTGAGTTGGATGTTGGGAAATTAGTCTGAGAAGGTAGGCTGCAGCCAGACCATGGAGGATCAACATGAACTCCCTTTTATAGATTAACATTTTCAAAAGGTTTTTTATATCATTTTAGTCCTGAGGAGTGTTTTCTAATAAAGGGATTTTTGGCTAATAATTTTATTAAATATTGCATATCTGCCTCTTACAGAGATACATGTGGTGTTAATTAGTGTTTCTAGGAAAGAAAACTATTTTCCTTGGCAATGGATTTGAAAATTCTGGGTTCAATAATGTTAAATAGGGTTATTGGCTGTTTTAGGACTTCTCAGAGCCTTGATAGTCAACAGTCCATGGAAATACTATTCTAAGAGATTCAATATGAATAACGTTTCTGCAGGCAAAGAGGTGCCATAGAAGCATACTGAGTGCTATCCTACCAGTAACCACTGTGCTTGTATCTTCCATTTCATCCTCAAATGATCCTCTCAGCCTCCATGAAGGTTTAACAGATCTATTTTACTTCTGGGAAAACTGGGGCTCAGAGTGGTTGCATTTTTTACCAAGTCCACATGGCTAGTTAGTGATGGATTTAAGCCCAGTATTTGAGCTTATGATGCTCTGTCCCTCACCCTCATAACATTTGCTCCACTCACTATCTCTGGGGACGATATGGAGGATGAATGAGGCACCAGAAAACTCAAGAAAGGAAAAACGAGAAAGGTGGGAGGATGCTTCAGCATGCAGCTGAGGAGTAATGAGGCCCTGACCCAGGGCTGGGGCCATGGGTGTGGTGAGAAGGGTGTGAGGAGAGTTCAGGAGTGATCCTGAGCTAGCATGTGGGGCACTGTCCTTTCCGTAACTGTCTCTGTGGGGTACTGTAAAGTGGTTGCTAGATTTGCTGTCACTCCATCTTTGAACTTCCACTCATTACTGCCTGGAATGGCCCTGCCCAAAGCCTTGTGAATCCTTGGTTTGATTAGTCAATGGCATTCAACTTCATGTCTAGCACCACGTGACCTGGCTGCATTAAGCATTTCCTGCATTGCTCACCTTCGAGGTTCTGCTTACTTGCTTTCTCTTCTTTCCGTCTCCCTGGGTGTGGTTTTATTGCCATTCATAATGAGAGCATGGAGAGTGCTCTTTGGATCTGATTCTGTGCACACTGAAGTGAAGTGATTCGTTTTTGGTTTAACTGACTTGGAAGGATTCCTCTGGCAGATAATTTTCATCAGTGTGAACTGGACTGTATCAGTTACTTATATGTCAATCAGTTTAATTTTCTCTCTCCTGAGATGCATGTGGGTCATGGATTCAGGAGTATCATGTGAATGCCTCCATTCTTACACACCAAAAGAAGTTTCTCTTTAATGTGACTTAGTTTATTGTTCAAATAGATATCCTGCTTTTGGAATAATTTGTTGATCTGTAATTCTAGCTATTTCACTACATTCTAACCTTCCCAGTAAGATCATATCAAAGAAATGCTTTGAGGGACAGATGGAAACTCAATTCTTTTAAGCTTTATTGAGGTATAATTGATATATGAAAAAAATTGCACCCATTTAATGTATACATTTTGATGAGTTTGAACATGAATGTGGGTCCACAGTCAAGGTAATAAACATATCCATCGTCTCCAAACATTTCTTTATGTTCATGTGTGTTTGTTTCATTTTGTTTGAATAAACACTTCACACAAGATCTATCCTCCTAACATATTTTTAAAAGCACAATGTCCTATTTTTAACTTTAGGTACTCTATTATACAACAGATCTCTAGGACATGTTCATTTTACATAGCTGGAACTTTATACCCATTGAGCAACAATTCGCCATTCCTGCCTCCCCTCACCCCCTGGTAACCACCATTCTATTCTCTATTTACTGCTTCTGCTAGTTTGGCTATTTTAGATACCTCATATAAGTTGAGTCATGCAGTATTTGTCCTTCTGTGACTGGCATATTTTACTTAGCATAGTGGTCTCCAAGTTCACTGATGATGTTGCAAATGCTAGAATGTTCTTTTTGAAGGCTGAACAATATTCCATTGTATGTATATATCACATTTTCTTTATCCATTCATCTGTTATTGGACATTTGGGAATTCATCCATTCATCTGGTGATGGACATTTGGAATCTCAAGTCTAAAGAGGATGTTTTACACTATTCTGATTGTCAGTGGAAATAACTTATAAAGCCAAGAACTATAATCCACTCTCATTCAGTACAAACGTTCCACCTGGGTCTGATGCTTTAAAAAATAGTCTTAGTGAAAAATATGGGGCTCTACTTTAAGATTTATAAATTATAATCTGATTTAGACAATCAGCATTCTTTTTCTGTTGCTGTTAAATTTTACTCAATTATAAATTTAATATATGTTAATTACATAAAATTTTCAAGGTGCAGGAAAACTCTAAAAGGATGAACAAAACATCACAACATGGATAGAATTACTTTTGATATTTTGTGTATATGCTGCTGTAAAAAATACAAAAAGATTATCCTGCAAATATTTTGTATTTTTTTCTTTTATATTACAATATATTTTGAATATTTTCTCTTTATGATTTTTTTAAACTAAATATTTCTAATGGTTGAATGATACTGTTTCATGTGTGGACAGCTTTTATTTAATTAGTCTTCTATTTGAACATTTAGTTTGCTTCACATTTGCACCATTATATACATTGTTACAGCAAAATGTTTTATCAGACACTGTGACACATTACTATAATAATTTTCCTAGGAAAGATTCCTGTAGATTTGTTAAATCAAATAATGTAAATATTATGTAAGATTTTTGGCAGATATTAATAAATTGCCCTACAGATCAAGTTATAATGATAATACTCTCGCTAATATTGTATGAAGGTGCCAATTTCCTTGAATACCCACTAATTCTCTATAATAAACATGTTTAAACGAGTGAAATTTATAAGAAGAAGAAAAAATCCCCAATAAAAAATGGGCAAAGGACATGAACAGACACTTCTCAAAAGAAAACATTCATGTGGCCAACAGACCTGAAAAAAAGCTCAACATCATTGATCATTGGAAGAGTGCAAATCAAAACCACAATGAGATACCATGTCCTGCCAGTCAGAATGGTGGTTATTAAAAAATCAAGAAACAACAGATGCTGGCAAGGTTGTGGAGAAATATGAATGCTTTTGCAATGTTCATGGGAATATAAATTAGTTTATCCACTGTGGAAGACTGTGTGATAATTCCTTAAAGATCTAGAACCAGAAATACCATTTGACCCAGAAATCCCATTACTGGGTATATACTCAAAAGAATATAAATCAGTCTATTACAAAGATACATGCACGTGTATGTTCATTTCAGCACTATTCACGATAGCAAAGACATAGAATCAATCCAAAAGCCTACTGGTGATAAACTGGATAAAGAAAATGTGGTACATATACACCATGGAATACTGTGCAGTCATAAAAAGAAACAAGATCATGTCCTTTGCAGGGACATGGATGGAGCTGGAAGCCATTATCCCCAGCAAACTAACACAGGGACAGAAAACCAAACACTGTATGTTCTCACTTATAAGTGAGAGCTTAACAATGAGAACACATGGATGCAGGGAGGGAAACAACACACACTGGGGCCTGTTATGGGGTGGAATGGGAGGAAGGAGAGCATTAGGAAAAATAGCTAATGCATGCTGAGCTCAGCACCTAGATGATGGATTGATAGGTTCAGCAAACCATCATGGCACACAGTTACCTAGGTAACAAACCTGCATATCCTGCACATATACCCTGGAACTTAATTTAAAAAAAGAAAAAAGAAAAAAATAGTTGGCAGGTTCATAGACAAAATGGCATCTTGGTTTCATTTATATATTTTTGGAATACTAGTATTTTTACATAGTTCACATGTTAAGAGGCCAATTATAAATCTTCCTTAGAAATTGCCTCATAATATTATTTATTCAGTTACTTGGGAGCTTTTTCTTGTTGATGTAAACAGAACTTTTTATTTATTAAGATAGTAATTTTGAATGCCTTTTATATAAATATTTCCCAAGAAGTACATTTTCCTATTTTTTCTATTTAAAAAAGTTTAATTCTTTCATTGCCACTATTTCTTTATATATTTTGCCTTTGTATATACACTTAAGCCTTATCTTTCCTAAGATTTGAGAAATATTTCTCTATAATCTGGCTTACTTATAAAATGTCTACTTATTCTTTAAAAAGCCAATATTTATTTGGGTTTAAGTTGTTAGGTGGGAATCTGTATCAGGTGGAATTCAGCTCAATTGTGTATGACAGAAAACTCCCAAATAACAACATCTTTAAAAACATTGGAGTCTAGTTAATCTCACATAAAATAAGTTCAGTAGTTACCAGTCCAGTGCTGGCTTCAGGACATCTTTAGGTATCGAGCTTTCTTTAAACTCACTAGTCTGTCATTCAGCTTCTACTCATATTAATGGCTACAGAATGGCTAATAGAGCTCCAGCCATCACATTTGCTTTTGAGACAGCAGAGTTGGAGATAGAGGGAAGAAGGGTAGACTTCCTCTATTTAAAGAAAATTTCCCCTCTGCCATGAGACTAAATTTGTTTATTATTTGTTTTAAAATTAATTCATCCTATATTGACTTGAAATGCCATCTTTATAAATTACTAAATTGTTAGATACATTTATTTCTGTTTTTCTTTTCCCTCTGTTATATTCATGTATCTGTCCCCTAATGTACCAGTGCAACACAACCTTCATTTATAATTTGTGATAATATTATATCTAGCTTTTTATTCATTCCACTTCTACCCTCCAAGAAAAGAAATTCATAAGGTTTTTTTCATCTTTTTACATTCTTGAACAAAATTTAGACTCATAGAAAAATTTTCTCATAAAACCGTTGGAACTCTTGTTGGAATTACAGGTAACTTTTAGATGTTGCATTTATCTGTTTTTTATGCATCCTAGATTTTTTTTTGAAAGAAAGAGAAAGAAAGGTGAAAGAAAAAAAAAAGAATTAAAGAGAGGAATAAAGAGGAAGAGAAAGAAGGAGAGAAAACGGGATTCTTGTTCTATTGCCCAGGCTAGAATGCTGTATCTAGATCCATCTCACATGCAAGGATACACAAAGACTCAAAACAGAGGGATGGAGGAAGACATATCAACCAAATGGAGAGAAAAAAAAAACAACAATTTTT
>CAUYLZ010065935.1:0-46559 GCA_963573645.1 Pithecia hirsuta
ATACAGCCATAAAAAGGAATGAGTTCATGTCCTTTGCAGGGACATGGATGAAGCTGGAAATCATCATTCTCAGCAAACTGACACAAGAACAGAAAACCAAACACCACATGTTCTCACTCATAAGTGGGCATTGAACAATGAGAACACATGGACACAGGGAGGGGAACATCATACACTGGGGTCTATTTTGGGGTGGGAGGCTAGGGGAGGGCTAGCAAGGGGTGGGGAGGTTGGAGAGGCATAACATTAGGATAAATACCTAATGTAGGTGATGGGGGGATGGATGCAGCAAACCACCATGGCATGTATATACCTATACAACAATTCTGCATGATATGCATATGTACCCCAGAGCTTAAAGTGTAATAAAAAAAATCACTTGCAAAATAAATAAATATAAAATCACTTGCACAGGAATCCTCATCTCAGAAACATTATCTGTTTCTAACCTAAGAAAAGTACCTACTAAACCTAACGCACTATGCGAAGCGGTGTATATGACTGTTCCCTTCAAAGAGAGAATTGAGTAATCACAATATTGTGTGCAATAACACAGCTGATATAAATTATGAAATGATGTTACTGGGAAGGAAGTGATTATCATTAGCAATTCTATTTACACAAATTAACATTTAAGCAAATTCTTTAAGGGTGAATGGATGGGTAGGTATTACCAGGATGAAAAGAAATGAAGGGGTTTTGGGGCAAAAGAAACAGACTCTGCTTTGATAATAGTTTCCCTGGAAAGGGTTTTTGTAGACTTCATTTTATTTTGGAGCTAGTGTTTAACAGAGACCTGCGGAAGAAGAGCTCCACTGTGAACTCTGAGAAGGGAGGGACTCTTTCTGAATTACACTGGTTATATCACTAGTGTGTCACACAGGGCTTAACACGGATGGTCTTTAAAATATTTTTGGACAAGTGAACCCAGGAACAAACACATTCTGGCTTTTCTGTTTTCTGTTATGTTCCCCAAGTTTAGCAAGTTTAAGTTATATAGAGAATCTGCATATAATAAGAAAACAGTCAATAGACTAAGATTTTTTTTTTAATGTGCTAATTCATTTTTAAAAAAGGTAACATTTAATCGACTGGCTTAATATCTTTAACTCCCTACTGCGTTGCAGGCACTCTGCTGTTTCCTGATTATGAATGCTAGTCATTAAGAACTTAAGATTTATGATTTGGGCATTAGTACACATTCAGCAGCCAATTGTGTGACTTGAAGCAAGTAATCTATCTCTGTGAAAATAAAAACAGTGCCTATCTTATAGGGTTCTGTGAAAAGTATATGAAGAAATGCATGGAAAATTGAAATCATAGTGTCTGGCATATAGTAAGTGCTCAATAAGTGTTAGTTGTTATTTATGTTAGTGTTATGATTGTGACTATTATTTTCTGTTATTCTCTCCTGCACCAGATTTATATAAGTTCTGTGACTTTCTTTGCTGTGGAGTCAGACTTTTATTGTGTTCCATTCTTTTGAAAGATTAAGAAAGATAAATGAGTATAGCATACTAGTTGCAAAAACCCTGACATCTCCCTCAGCTACTGAATGCTTAGTTTCTTCATTTGTCTCCAAAAAAAGTGATTAACTCTACATCTTGGCAAGACAAATTCATATGTAATCAGTTGGCTTCCATTTAGTGAATGGCTGTGTAGATTTTCAGTGTAACCAAAGGAACTGTTGCCTGCGATTTCTCCCCTAGCAAACAAGGAAAAACAAAATGCCTTTGAGATAGGAGAAAACAATGTTAAATGTATACAGTCAAACACTTAATACAAATTAGATGTTACATCAGCCATTGTAAATACTTAAGAAAGATTAGATGTTTTCAAATTTAAAGTTAGAACATATGAATTTTGCACACTTGATTCTGTTCTGTAATTCTAAAGAAACATTGCTCAGCTTATTTCATTTGAAATGAGATATTAGTTTTGATTTTCCCATTGGTGATTTTTAAAGAATTATAATGTTCCACTTAATATGTTTCAAATATTTTTTATATTAAAATCCCTAATTTGATAATAAATGGGAAGTAGAGCCTCATGATAATTATTTATCTAAGACTTTAGTATTTAATACATGAATAATATTTTATTTTATTTGGGATAACTGATATTTCAGTCACTTGCCAATAACTTCAGTATGATTTTCTGCACATCATAATTGGAGGAGGACACTGGGAATTTTCAAAAGATAATCTGACTATCAAATTCAGGGAGGCCTGCCATTTCTCATTGCTTGGTTAAGTGAAACCTGCTTAAAGACTTGACTATGAAATATCATATGCTTCTTCACACCTATACTTCCGACATAATAAAGGCATCAAAAATGGTTATTAAACGTGAGGCTTTAATTTTGTCTCAACTCCTTTGTACTTATTTACAGTTGAAATATTATAATTAAAAATCAGGTTTGATATTTTACACTAATTTTATTCATTTAACTTATTTCAAAATGAAAATGACATACAATCCATGTAACTTTTATTTAGCATCTCACTGTGATCTAGGAAATGGTACTTGTTCTTTAGTATAAGCTTGGAAAATGGCTCGTATCTGTTTCTAGTGCTATTCACACACTGCTTTGAAAATTTTCTTTAAAAATCTTCAAATCAATATTTCTTTTTTCATTTGGTTCCAGCCAAAATAGTCTTTACCTGCTTTTGTGAAAATTACTTTCTTTGGCAAGTAGAATGGCTAAATCTGGATCATGAATATCAGAAGTTCATGAATTTCCAATTTATGTTGAAAGGCTCTAAAATATTCTTTGTGCTTTGAGAAAACGTATTTATTCAAAATAATATATATAACAAAATTAAAATATCACAAAAGTTACTCTAGGAATATCTGGGAAAGTGTTATGTGAAAGTATAATGCAATGTTTAGGTAGTTCATTCAATTTTGTCTTCAAGAGCCATCAAGTTTTATCACTCATCTGAATAACTTGCAAAATCAAGCACACTGATCAACAGCTACTTAATTGGATTCAAAATTTTTCTAATCATTGTACATAGTGCAAAATAAACAGAAGACATTGATTTTACTTTTAAGAAGCTTAGTTCTTATTTGGGGATATACACTGAATAAAAATAATTTTATCAGAGAACAGTTAAATATAAATCTGTATGGCACCACTCTATGTTTATAAAAGAGGAAAATCATTAAAGGTTGACATTTATGGAAAACTTTCCAGGGGGAATTGTCGCTCACGCTTGGATTTGAAGAATGTCTAGGATTTAAGCACAAAAGAACAGACTATCACTCAACTGCTTAGATTTGCATCTAAAAGAAAATACCTTTTTTCATTTTTAAAGAAAATATATTAACTTTTAATGAATAATACAAATATTAATAAAAATATGTATCATAAAATTTGTTGTAGGTATAGACTTTAAATAAATATTATTAAAAATACAGATAGACACGGCTGAGCATGGTGGCTCATGCCTGTAATCCCAGCACTTTGGGAGGCCAAGGCAGGTGGATCACGAGGTCAGGAATTCAAGACTAGCTTGGCCAAGATGATGAAACCCCGTCTCTACTGGAAATACAAAAATTACCCAGGTGTGGTGGCAGGCGCCAGTAATCTCAGCTACCCAGCTACTTGGGAGTCTGAGGCAGAGAATTGCTTAAACCTGGGAGGTGGAGGTTGCAGTGAGCTGAGATCACACCACTTCCTTCCAGCCTGGGTGGCAGAGCGAGACTCTGTCCTCTGTCTCAAAAAAAAAAAAAAAAAACGAAAGAAAAAGAAAATAAAAAAGAAAAAATACAGATAGACAATTTATAAATTGTGTATTTTTTTATATCTATCTCCAGACTATATTTTAGTAGGCAAATATTCAGTTGTGGAGTCAGACAGATCTTGATGCAAATTCTGTTTCTGCAATTTAACAAATACTTGATTTAAGGCAAATTGTAAGTATCAGTTTAAGGCAAATTATAAGCATAAGTTTCCTTATCTATAAAACGGGGATAATAAATGGACATAATTTCATTGGTTTCTGAGTAAATTCTTAGAAAAACTTAGGCATGTACCCTGTCCATAGAACCATAATAAATATTCAACATATGTTAATTATTATCATTAACTATCATGTCTTATTTTTATATATTCTGCTTTATTTCAAAAAGGATTTGGAATGGCAAAAATACTATAGAAAATAAAATAACAATATATACATTGAATGATTCCTTTAAGTCAAAGAATTTTTTTTTAATCCCTCAAAGTTGGCCCTTACAATCTCATGAGCCCACCTCTTCTGCAATAGTCTCTGGGCCTAGAGGAATTGAATAGTTTTTTTTCAGACTTAATTTATGTTTAATACTTATACTCTGTCTTTCTAAAAATCTCCTAAAAATAATTGCAGCAAAGGTGACAAACATCTCTAATATAAAATTTCAGTGCACCTGAAAGATTTAAATTATTTACTTATAAACTACCAATATTTTTGTATCAATGAAAGTAGATCTAAACTAAAAAAAATGTTATATGCTTAAAATACATCTAAATCATTACCCATGGATTGAAAACAGGTATATTTTAAAAGACAAACTAAACTGGGTAAGATAGCTTTAAAGTTTCTGCAATATAATTGGAGCACATGCGAGTACAAAGCATTTCGCAGAGTCCTTTATTTTAAATTTCAACTTTTATTTTAGACATAGTGGTACATGCACAGATTTGTTACATGAAAATATTGTGTAATGCTGAGGTTTGGAGTATAAATCCCATCACCCTGGTATTAGGCATAGTTTTTTAATTCCCCCCCACACACCTTCCATCCTCTAGTAGTCCACAGTATCATATTGTTCCCATATTTATGTCCATATGTGCTCAATGCTTAACTACAATTTATAAGTGAAAACATGTGGTATTTGGCTTTCTATTCCTGTGTTAATTTGTTTAGAATTATGGCCTCCAACTCCATACATGTTGCTGCAAAGATCTCTACAAGGAGAAATAAAAAAAAAAAACACTACTGAAAGAAATCAGAAATGGCACAAGACATGGAGAAACATTTCATGCTCATGAATAGGAAATACCGGTATTGTTAAAATGGCCATACTGCCCAGAGCCATTTACAGATTCAATGCTATTTCTATCAAATAACCAATGTGATTTTTCACAGAAGTAGAAAAAAAAAGATTCTAAAGTTCAAATGGAAGCAGAAAAGAGCCTGAATAGCCAAAGCAATCCTAGGCAAAAAGAACAAAGCTGGAGGCATCACACTACACTACTTGACTTCAAACTATACTATAAAGCCACAGTAACCAAAACAGCTTCGTACTGGTGTACAAAAACACATAGACCAATGGAACAGTATAGGAAACTCAGAAATAAAGCCATGCAACTACAACCATCCGATCTGACAAGGCTGACAAAACAAGCAATGGGTAAAGGACTTCCTATTCAATAAATGGTGCTGGGATAACTGGCTAGCCATATGCAGAAGACTGAAGCTGGACCCCTTCCTTTCACCACATAAAAAAATTAACTCAGAGTGGATACAATATTTAAATGTGTGACTTCAAACTATAAAATTCCTGGAAGACAACCTAGGAAATACTCTTCTCAACATTGGCCACCATCCATATAAAAATGATCTGACTTGCTCCTCCTTGCCTTCCACCAGCATTGTGAGGTCTCCTCAGCCATATGAAACTGTAAATCCAATTAAAGTGGCAATAATGGGCATTCTTGTCTTGTTCTGATCTTAGAGAAATGCTTTCAGCTTTTATCCATTACATGTGATGCTATCTGCAGTCTTATCATACACGGCCATTTTATGTTTGGGTACATTTTTCCATACCTAATTTGTTGAGTTATTTTAAATTATGAAAGGAGGTAAATGCACACATTCCCTGAATCTAAACTAAAAATAAAAATAAAAAATAAATCCCACCATTTGTAAGATGCTGAATCAAGATAAGAACAGTTATTAATAGTTATTTTTCTTGACCATAGCTCCTTCATGTGCTGTTTTCAAAGCTGGGTTGTTGAACGAAGTGCAATTTTTAGTATGCAACCAGGCAGTAGAAGTGGATCTAATATTTCAGATTCACCTGTGAATAAAATATTTTAAGGGCTTTCTTCAAGGATCCTTCATTCATTTGCAGAAATCTATTTCTTAAGAGTTTGTAAGTTTTTTTCCCTTATTGCCTGACAATATTTTGTAGAGTCATCCTCTTAAAGAAATGCACATCTGCATAGCAGTTGATGCTTATTGCCCACATAATATGCATAAGAAAACATGCATAATATGCATAAGGAAATGTTCTTATATAAAATATTGCTGCTTCCTCCACCTGGAATGTTCTTCCCCCAATCTAAGTGTGTTCTCTCTCCTCATCACTTGGTTCTCTACCCCAATGTTATCTTCTGAGAGAGGCCTTTGCTGAATTCCTCATCAAAAATAGTTAACTCTCTCCATGTTCCCTCAGCCAGTCCTTCTCTCTTTTCACCATGATTAGTTTTCTTTATACCATCTGTCACTTGCTAAAAGGATATTATGTATTTATTTTTCTAATTAATTATTATAAGTCTCTTTTATTAGAATGATAGCTCCATTAGGACAAAGCTTTTGTCTTATTTTATGCTATGGCTCCAGCACTTAGAATCCTTAGAAATTGCCCAGGATTATCTGAATGTCTCTCTTAGAACAATACCTGGTACATAGTAGCAATTCAGTAAAAACATACTTATTGAAAGCATACTCATATTGTACTTTTGTTTACTATAGCATTCATCACAATTGTAATTAAAATTAGTCATGTCATTAGTTGTGTATACCTTTATCCACTCTCCCACTGGAATATAAAATCCATGGCACATGAATGGTGCCTTTCTTTTTCATTGCATTTGGGTTAAGTGGAAGAAACACCAGAAAAGTTTTATTGCTTACCCTCATGAAATCTAGTGATGCAGTTTTCTATGGAAGATCAGCATGATGAAAATAAAAAACAATTTAAAAATTTAAATGAAAGATCAAGACAACATAAAAGTTAGGAATCTGACAATATGTTAGACACTCATATTTGTTAATGCTAAGCTTTCTAGTAATATGAGATTAGATGGTAAATAAATATCTAGCATATGTTCTTACAAGTATTACAAGAATGAGACAGAATGGAAAAGTAAAAAAAAAAAAAAGATCACTCTCATAAGAGGCAGAGTTAAAGTATTTTAAAGATAATGATTCTTATAAAAAAATAGTAAAAGTATTAGAAGAACATTAGCATAGATGCAGCTCTAGATCACCACTGCAGGCAAGTAGTGAGGAAAAAGCCTGGAAGTTAGAGTACCAGATGATTAGAAATTTAGTTTTAGAACTTTGGACTTCAACTTGTGTCAGTGACTGTTGGGAAAGTAAGAAAGACTTTTAATCATCTTAGTTCAAAAATAAAATTGACATTTTAGTGATAATTATGGAGGCATAGTAATGTAAATATAGTAACAAACTAGAGGAAGGAAAATCAGATAGTAGACCAGTAGTGATAAAGCAGCAAACACTTCCAATGGAAACTTAAAGTAAGTAATAGGGTAAAACACACTTTTTTCCCAATCAATATTGAGTTCCTACAATATTTTCTGACATTTCTCAAAGGCAATAGATAATCTGCTGTACTCAGAGAAGGAATCTGTCATTTACTTCTTCTAAGTAGATAATATGTCTAGATATTTTCCAGCTATTATATTCTATAAATTGCCTAGGATTATCTGAATGTCTCTCATAGGAGACTATTAGGGCAGTCACATTATTTATTGGAAATAAAGTTTTTGTTTATTTGCCTATGGTCACAACACTTATTTTAAAAAAACATGGTGAGTATTGACCTCTGCATAAGGTTTAAAAATTTTTGTTCCTAACTTTAGAAGGGTGAATTCCCCATCTGATTCATGTACAAAACTCCAAATAAAGTTATTTGGGATTACACATGAGGAATTAAGAAAAAATTATTTCCATATAAATAAATAAGCCTATATACATTTAAGACAACTTATCCTCTTTTAAAGAAAAACAAACTCCATTGTAGATAATGTAACTTAGAAACATCTTGGGTTATCTTCAAAAGAAAAGAAGCATGTAAGCTCTCTCAGGGAAAAAAAAAGAGCTGTAATAGCAGGTCAAAGCAAAAGGCTTGTTGAGATCCATTAAGTTCTTAAAAAGATATATTTTAGCTATAATTGATGACACAAAATGATGTATTTCATTAAAGAAGAAAAACAAAAATAAAAACCCAAGTGCTCTTCTAATTTCTATTAAAATTGGACCCATTAATCTGAATATATTACTTAAGTTGTAATTTTCACAGAAAATCTTGAGGTTATTTATGTTACACGACAAACCACAGACTAATTCATCCTGGTTAGGGTATAACACTAAATGCCAATGGAAGGAAAAGATGTATTGGGAGAAGGTCTTGACGTGTGTGTTATGGAGTATACGTTGTTTGCTGAGAGGTGATGGCAAAGAACACTGAGCCATCCCAAGGCCAAAAACTGCTAGAATAGTAAGCAATATGTACCGGTCATGTACTAAATTAGTTACCAAAACACAGGATACATGACCTTGTCCCCATTGCTGACTTGCGAAGAGTGCTTTCTAGCTTATTTCTATTTTAGTAGTGAACAGGCACTATCTGCCTGTTTAGTCTATCTTTATTCTATGAAGAAACACTGAGCATCTGCTTATTAAAAATAATCAGTTGGTCACAAAGAATAAATATGTGGGTCAGATTCTGCTCTGGGCTTTCAGCTGGGAAATGCTGTCAGCCCCTTGACATCCCAATCTGATCCCACTTTTGCACTCTTTGTGTCTGTTTCTTTCTTTCTTTTTTTTTTTTTTTTTTAAATTTTATTAATTACTTCAGCGCTGCCTGGGTTCGGGTCTCCACGACCCAGCTGGTCTCGGCAAAGATCAGTCACAATTGGAGGTGGGGTTTGTAATTCCACAGGAAGGACATTGAAATTTAGCCTGAGGTAATGTACTACAATGCCTTTTCTTATTACATAGTTACACTTTTATGGCATAAATTGTACTCAGAGGTAAAACATCCCAATTATTGCAATTATTCGGAGTGGCTTTATAAAAATAGTCTTTTGGAAGGAGAAGGAAAATTTTTCCATTGGTAATAATTGTTATTATATTCAAGGCAGTGGCTTTTTACTAACTTGATACTGCAACTGATCCCACTTGCTTTCAATGATCATTAAAATTATAATGCAATAATTGTAAATAGTGAATTATTTTATTTATTTTTTAAAATTATAATTAATACTATTGAGGACTAAGCTCTGATTTTTTTTATCTTACCCAAATTTCTACCTAAGGGGTCTAGGGAATCATGCCCTACAAACCATAAATTCCCATCAGATGGGTTTTATTTGACCCTATATATCATGACTTACTTTTCAGTCTGACTGTGGCATAACATTATGAGACAAGGAAAAAATATTTAATGCCAAAATATACTTCATTGTCATACCTTGAAATTGCCCTGCAAAATCTCTTGTGGGGAAAAATCCACATCTTACAGAGAATCCCCTTTCCCCTTTGTTTTTCTTCCTTTCTTTCCACATTCAGGAGATAATCAGCTAAGAGACAGGCAGCCTTTTAGGTCCTATAAGAAACATTTTACAACGTGCTCTCTCTCTGAAGCCTGCTATCTGAGAGATTCCTCTGCACAATAAAACTTGGTCTGACAATTTTTTACCTAAACCTGAACTTTCCTTTCCGTTGATCCCAGGTCTTCAGATAAACTCAACCAACTGTCAACCAGAAAATATTAAATTTACCTACAGACTGAAAGCTCCCTGCTTTGAGTTGTCCTGCCTTTCTGAACCAAATCAATGTATTTCTTAAATGTATTTGATTGATGTCTCATGTCTCCCTAAAATATATAAAACCAAGCTGTGCCCCAACCACCTTGGGCACATGTTCTCAGGACCTCCTGAGGGCTGTGTCATAGATCATGGTCTCTCATATTTGGCTCAGAATAAATCTAATATTTTAGAGTTTGACTCTTTTCATCGACACTATCATTGTTACCTTATACATTATTTTAGAGACTTAGGAGAAAGATCTCCTGCTTTATGAATTTATTATAAATTAATAAAACAGTCCAAAAGATCATAAAATAGCAAAATTTAAGGAAGGGGAAAATGTCAGAAGAAATCTAATTTACTTCTAGTTTTCATCTGCTTCTTGCTATTCTATTCCACTCTATTTCCCAGTGGGAAACCGGCCCCTCACTGATCTAAACTTTGTCTAAAACTAGTTAAATGGCTTAGTTTAAAACAAATTTATCATCTTAATTCTGAGGAGAAAATGAGCAAGAAACAGTTTTGATATCAGTTTTTCTTGATGTCAGATTAGTATTGCTTTGAGGATTGTGTTTTTAATGCTGGCAAACACACACAAATCTTCACATTTATCCCAAGGATCATAATATTTTTTATAGCTCTACAAATTCTCCAGGCCAGCCTGTCTCAATTATACCTTTCAATTTTTGAGCCATTTATTCTGCCTGTGTGGATAGGTGATTCTACAGAGGCCAAGACATTTCTTATTATTCAACAACACTTTACTTTCCTACTTAGATTACAAATAATAAGTGAGGTTTCATGAATGCGTCACACAGTATGTAATACCAGAGAAAATTGCAGGGAGCCTTATACAGCTATTCATAAACCTCATGATTCAAGGTATTGCTCTCAAAAGGGGAGAGACATTTTTGTGGAATGTTGAGTGTGTTTCCTGTTTGCTCCCAGGATGGCTATAATGCTTTATTTCCTGCAATAGAATTATGATGTGGTTTTAGAATGTGCTTATAAAATATATAAGAAATAAGATTAAGTTTGGTTAATTAATGTTATGTATTATTTATATAACTAACTCTGTACCCAACATCTCTTTCCCTCTCCCTACTCACCAGAACAAAGCTATAAAAAGCAGATATTTCTGTACAATTGTTTATAGACCTAGAATATTTTGAAGAAATAGGTTATGGTTAATTATGGTAGAGTATGTTTTTTGTTATCCTTTTTATACTGTGATTTATGAAACTAAATAGATGTCAATTTTTTGTTTATTGACTATCAGAAACCTCAGAGGTAAATCTCTGTTCCTCTGTTGATGAATATGCTGGAGTCAAATAATTATTAAAAATTACTTTTAAATTGAGATATTACATCCATACAGTAAAGCACACAGATCTTAAGTGTACAGATTGATGAATTTTTGTTATACTATGTGATTTTTAAGTTCATGAATTTACTACCTAAATCAAAATAGAGAATATTCCCAGCACCCTAGAAAGCTGCCTCCATGTCCTTTTCCTATCAGAATCCCACAAAAAAAGTAACCACTATTCTGACCACTATATAATTTGAAATGTTATGACCCTTCATACTATATTAAGTATTCTTATTTTTGTTTTGACTTATTTTTCATTACCTACTTCTAAATTACATTTTTTGATTTGTCTTAAAGTATAAGACATCTTGAATTCTTAACTCGGGACAAGATAAGTCATAAAATATTCTTACACCAAGCATGGTGGCTCACTACTGTAATTGCAGCACTTTGGGAGGATGAGGTGGGTGGATCACCTAAGGTCAGGAGTTCGAGATCAGCATGGCCAACATGGTGAAGCCCCATCTCTACTAAAAATACCAAAAAAAAAAAAAAAAAAAAAAAAAAAAAAATTGGGTCTGGTGGTGTGTGGCTGTAATCCTAGCTACTAGGGAGGCTGAAGCAGTATAATCGCTTGAACCCGGGAGATGGAGGCTGCAGTGAGCCAAGATCCTACCACTGCACTCCAGCTTGAGCGACAGAGTTAGACTCTGTCTAAATAAAATAAAATAAAGTAAAAAATATTCTTAGGAGTTAATTCACAAAACTGGTAAGTGTGTAAAATTGGAATGGGAATGTAGGAACTGTGGAGAACAATTACCATCTACTTCTGAGACATCAAAATGCTTAAGCAGATAAAAAGGGGTCCCTGGAGAATCTCCAACCCACCCGACAATTGTTTACATAAAATGCTTTTGTGCAGATGAGGGAACCTGTCCAGGGCTTGTCCGGGCATGCGCACAGGAGATTGGAGCCTGACATGGGCACTGGAGAAGTGGGTAGAGCCATGGGGAATTTGCGCCTTATGCAGGTGGGGAGCCTGTTCTCTTCAGCTTGTGTGATGACCTGGGAATCAATCTGTGAGGTGATGGCCTGTTAGCAGGACTCCATCTCACTTTGCTGGGTTTTTTTTCTTTTTGCTCTTTTCCCAATAAAGTCCTACTCTACACATCCTTTCAGTGTGTCTGTGTGCCTACATTTTTCTGGTCGTGTGACAAAAACTTGGGTTTTAGCTGAACTAAGGACCAAATTTCTGCAACATGTTTGGTGCCCAATGTGGGGGTTGAGGGAGGTTGAGTAAGATAGAACCATATGTTTTTTTTTTTCCTTTTGATTTTAAACCTTTTTGTCTTTGGACTTCTTCTGAGGGTAGAGGAAATTATGCCTCCCTCCCCATTCCCACATTGCTCCCCAGGGTTGGGAATGTCGGCCTTTTCCTTCTTTTTTCGGGGTGGACAGGTAAACTGGTGGCTGCCCCAAGCCCATCTTAAGTTTCTCTCCCAGTTGGAGAAACACATTTGCTTAAGAATAACAGATTCTTTCCCCAGGCATCTTTCCAACCCTGCACATTAAACTTTTTGCCCTTTTCTCTACCCTGTCAGTAGTCAACTTTTAAGTGGAGATTTTTTTTCCTTTTAGATGTTTTACTAGGCCAGGAATGATAAGGATCACTGTTTATATTCCCTGCAAAGTTTTAATTATGAAAAAGGATTTGTGGCTTTGGTATTAAGTTGTAGCCAGTCTGGTATGATCAGTAGCAAACTTCGCTGCAGGCTTCCATTTTGTCTTGTGTCCTTGGGAGCATAACCTGTAACCACATGGCAATGTTTTGTTTAGCCTCTGTAATTTTACAATGGTGACCAGGTTCAATCCTGGCTTTGGGAATGAGTCTTTTCTGGTTTGGTATCTGTGTAACCTTTGCTACTTGTTGATTCTCTTCTGTTCCACGAACTGCCTTGGATTTTTTCTTTCTCTAAGCCTTTACTAAAGTTTGAAAGCCAGAAATACTGGCTGCTTGGTGTGGCTTAAATCGGGGAATGGGGGAGTCAAAAGGATTTTCTTAACGAGTGCACAGCTTAATTAAAAGTGGATATTCAAGTTATAGGTATATTTAGAAGGCCTTTATGCTTTTCTTTATTTGAATTTTGTTTTGCTGGAAAACGATTTTTTTTCTGTCAACTGAATTATTTTTCTCCATTTTGTCTTGCCACACAATGCTCACATGAGAGGCTCTAAGATAACTCCTGGGGACATGGGACTCCTTGGGAAAAACAGAGAAGGTGCCACTGACCCAAAGAAATCTGTTTTTGAAAGAGAACCCCAGGAATTAAAAGTGGATAGATTCCTCTAAAAATCTGTTTATTTCCCTACCTATGGCATGTTTTCCTAGCCCTGTCTCTTAAAGGGCTCCACTCAGAGACCAATAATCCAATTAGGAGATTGGCAAATGCAAAATCTTAGGGCTGCTGGGTTTTCTTCTGCCTGTCCATGTAGTTATATATGTGTTGCGTGTGTGATGTCTATAAAAAAAGGCAGCACTAACTAATTGACTTAAAGAAGAATAAGCTCTTGGAACAAATATTTTTCTAAAGGGAAGAAAAAAGCTGTGGTATCTTTTAGTTCACATGACTTTAATGTTGGAGGAATAAAAACAGCCTTAAAGATTATTGGTAAAACGCAGATGTCATCAAAAAGTAAATTTTTGTGTAAGGTTAAAGTATTGTTTTGAATTAGATAAGATAAAGCTAAAAGTTCAAAAAGTTGAAGAAGGATTGTAAAAATTCATCTTGCAAATGAAATTTTGTGTGTGAACGTATTAACTAAATTCAAAAGGGTATTATATGGTTTTTCCGTTAATTGAGCATTGAAATAAAAGGACAAGGTACTCTTAAGGCACTCAACTGCTCTTTAGCAAAATCTGTAAAGCGTTAAAAATGTTTTTGCTTTTTTAAAAAATTTATGAGTCATTTTGACAAAATAAATAACTTGTGGTCATCTGGAATTCTATTTCATAACATTAAATGTTTTAAATCTCTAACATTTAATAGGCTTCTCAAACTCAAACTTCAGTTTCAAAAGTATGTTTCCTCATGCCTGGCTTTTTGATGCTACAGAGGGCCCCTGAAGCATCCACAAGAGAGGCAAACAGATTAGTTAATGTGTTTAGGTACATGGGATTGCCAAAATGATGTTTAATTTTTAGGTTATCTTTTAGGGCATAATATTAATATAGGTTCCAAAATTATGTGGGATTTCTAAAATTCTAATGTCTGAGTACATGCTATCAATCACAATTAAGGTTGTTAAGTTTTATAAACCTTGGAGATAACCACATTTCTTTGTCAATCTCGTTTCTGACTGTAACTACCCTGAACATTTTGTTATTCACAAACAATGTTTGTCTTGTTTTGATCCTTTTTGAAAGATGGCTTATAATAAACTATGGGACCCTGACAAGTGCTCTCAGATACAGGTTTCTGATAACTTTGGAGACTGTAACATTGGAATAAAGGAAAACCATACAAGACTCATGAAGATCTGAAATGTTCACAAATCTCAAGCAAAACAAGAGCTAACTAAATGGACTAATAGAAAACTGAAGTAATATTTTTGACTTTTGCTTGAAATATTGCTAATCTTTGTTTCATTTTTCAGAGTCAAGGAAACTTATTTTGAGCCATTTACAGACTTTAATAATTGAGAAAGGTGTGAAAAAAATTTGGACTATGTTTGTTTCTCTCTGGGGAGAGATTGGGCATACATAGTAAGATTGGATACGGGAGATAGGGCATACATGGATACGAATGGATACTCCTACTCCCTAAGACCCCTGTTAACATGAGTGAAAGCTGCTTTGACATCATGGGTAGCACCCTGTGGTGGTCGCCAAGACTCATGGATATAAGAACGGAGGAAAGAAAGAAAGAATGCCTCACTTTCCCTCCTTCATATACCTCTAGAATTTGGAAACTGAGTGTTCTTAACTTATGGCAATATAGTTATTTGCATCAGAGCAATAAGAATCCTTTTGCAACAGGATACAATTGGAGAAACTGGTTGTTTTACCAGGGCTTGGACTGGAAGGGTATGCTTCCTTTTAAGGAGTCAAGCTCATCTTGCAGAGCTAATAAAAGCCCTTTGGGAAGACTGGGCTCATACTCTGGTCTACACACTTCCCGTACAGGGTTCCAAACCTGTGGAGAGTAAAGAATGTAACTTTCCAACAGCAACCATATACTCTTGGGACCTCAAGAAGAGAGGAGTTTACCCAACAAATAGGTATTTGAGGATACAAACCCATGGCTGGGCTCACCTTGAAAAGGTCTTATCTGGGATTCCTTGTGGAACATAGTCCCATCAAAGTCAATCTAAAAGCTGTATGTAAAGCCAAGTGTGGTGGCTCACACCTGTAATCCAAGCACTTTGGGAGACCAAGGCAGGCGGATCGCTTGAGGTCAGGAGTTTGAGACCAGCCTGGCCAACATAGTAAAAAACCATCTCTATTAAAAATACAAACATTAGCTGGGCATGGTGGCACATGCCTGTAAGCCCAGCTACTTGGGAGACTGAGGCAGGAGAATCACTTGAACCCAGGAGGCAGAGGTTGAGAACATGCCACTGCACTCCAGCCTAGGCAACAGAGTGAGACTCTGTCTCAAAATAAATAAATAAATATAAATATAAAGGCATATGTAGAAATAAGTATATTTGCCGCACTTGATGCAAAGAAGCAGATCAAGTACAAGACTAAAGTCTGTTTTGCAAACAACACAGTCTTATGATTTGTTTTCAACAGAAATGAGGATTAGAGAGAAATTATGTTTCAAAATTTATCATACATTTACCACTAAATTCTTGACTCATTAGTTGTTTTTTGGTTTTTGCCTACATTTTAAACGAACCCTGCTTATTCCTGTAAACCAACCAGTGATCACCAGCTGCAGCTCAAAAGAAACAGGAGGGATGGGTATTGTAAAAATCTGGATCAATGTACTAGTTCTGAGAAATTGTCTTGCAAATCCTGCCAGGTGATGGAAATGGGTGCCCATCACCCAGAAGTCTCCTTTTTGGGAAAGAAAGACCAATGGATTTAACCAAAGCCAAACCCCATGCACCCAAATCTTAGCAACCATATCTGGGAGTAATCTTAGTTACCTGGGAGTGTCACAAGACATCCTTTTCTCTCCCTTGCTGGAGAAGGACTGAATTCCACAGCTTCACCTTAGCATTTGGCCTATGATAAGGAATTCATGCAACACCCCTCCCCACTGAGACACATTTTTAGTCCCAAACTCAATTCTACGTTTTGGGTGAAAGCCCCAAGAAGAAAACTGGATCTGGGCTGGGCATGGTGGCTTACACCTGTAATTCCAGCACTTTGGGAGGCTGAGGCGGGTGGATCACAAGGTCAGGAGTTCGAGACCAGCCTGGCCAATATGCTGAAACTCCATCATTCTAAAAATACAAAAATTAGCTGGGCGTGGTGGCACGTGCCTGTAGTCTCACTTACTGGGAAGGATGAGGCAGAAGAATCACTTGAACCTGGGAGGTGGAGGTTGCAGTGAGCCAAGATTGCATCACTGCACTCCAGCCTGGGCAAGAGAGTGAGACTCCATCAAAGAAAGAAAGAGAGAGAGAGAAAGAAAAAGAAAGAAAGAAAAAAAAGAAAGAGAGAAAGAAAGAAACTGGATCTGAGGGATCCAGAGGAAGATGATAACAAAAGCTAAAAGGCAGAGCACAGGTGGGCATTACTGATTCCTGCCAGTTGAGCCAAGCTTCCCGTTTCATGGATAAAGGTCATGCTAGTATTCATGGCATAAATGAGTTCTAAGGAATTTAAAGGCTACTGACAGCAGGGGAGATAGGGCATATGCAGCTAAGAGCAGATACTCCCACCCCCTAGGCACCCCCTAGACACCCCCTGTTAACATGGTTGAAAGCTGCTTTGACAGCCATAGGTGGCACCCTGTCATAGTCACCGGAACTCAGAGATATAAGGACAGAGGAAAGAAGAATACCTCACTTTTCCTCCCTCATGTATCCTGGGTATTTGCTAAGATAAATCAGGGATGCCAGTTCCCCTTTCTAGATGAGTAGCCATTCATCTTCAGTCTGTATCCCTTTCAAATGCAAACTGAACCTCTGGGACTCCTCTGAAAAAGAAGCCTTCTTTTTTCCTTTTTCCTCCTCTGTCTTTTCTTCACAGCTAGGTAATTTTGTTTTTATACATTCCCGTCAGGTGCATCCTCCAAACTGGGAAGAGTTAATTCCCAAACCTTAGACTGTTTGGGCTCAGGGGAAGGGAACCCAGAAGCCTAACATGCTGGCAATAGGGTAAAAGATGTTTTTTTTTTTTTTTTTTTTCCTTTTTATACCAGTCAGGCTTTTGGCCTCCCACTCCCTGTGCAAACCAGTAAAAGGCCTTGGGATTTTTTGAACTGTCCTTAACCCCCCTTGTGTGTTTTAATACATGTTTTCTAATAACTGTTTGTCTCTTCTCACCTTCAGGCCATCAAACTCCAAATGGTCATGCAACCGGAGCCTCGGATGATGGCCCCTTTTGCCGGAGACCCTTAGATAGGCCTCTGAAGAAGATCTGACTGCCATTTTCCCAAAACAGAATCGGCCTTATGGCTCAAACACCTCCCACCCCCTGTCATTAGGGAGCAGTTAAGACTGGTTTTTGTCCTTATCCTTTATTCTAACAAAAGATAGATGTACAGTTTTAGAGCGGGGAATGAGACAGCCAAATGCCGAGCCAGATAATAAGGGGTCCCTGGAGAATCTCTGACCTGCCCCACAAGTATTTACATGAGATGTTTTCGTGCAAATGAGGGCAGCTTCCCAGGGCTTGTCTGGGCATGTCCACAGTGGACTGGAGCCCAACAAGCACACTAGTGGAAGTGGGTGGAGCCACGGGGAATTCAAACCTTATGCCGGGGAGAAACCTGCTTTCTTCAGTTTATGTGGTGAGTTGGGAATCAATCTATGAGGTAGAGGACCTATTAGCAGGTCTCCATCTCACTTTGCTGAGTGTTTTTCTTTCTTTTTTCCTTTTCCAATAAAGTCCTGCTATATTCACCCTTCAATGTGTCTGTGTGCCTACATTTTTCTGGTCCTGTGAGAAGAACCTGGATTTTAGCTGTTCTAAGGAGCAAAATGCTACAACATTTCTCCACTAGTGGTTTCTAAATAAATAAAGCTGAAATACTAATATAATCTTGTCTTTCAAATTTCAAAAGACAATCCTTTACTCTCCCCCAGTCCTCTTTAAAAGAGGTCCGGTTGAGTCACTAGGCCGTTGCTATTTCAAGTGTGATCCTTGAACCAGCAGCATCAGGAGCACCTGGGAGTTGTTAAAATGCAGAACACCTGGCTTGCTTGAATCAGACTCTCCATTTAAATAGGATCCGCAGTTGTGCTTCATATACATATTAAAGGTCACTCTGTGTTCCAAGGCTCCGGCTTTCTCCAAGTAAAGGTACCATCTTTTCCTCCTCTTGTCTCTCCTGTCCCTGGACCCATAATGGCTTTCTGCTGTCACTAGTCCCTTGTTAGACTGTGTAACTCTGTCAACATCTCTCTAAATAGATCCCTTTAAAATTTATTTTTTAGTCAAACACGTTTAAGTATACAATCTGTTTCCTGATAACTGATACATATTATCCATCTTAATATCTATATATCTATGTTGATAGCTACATACATTCTCTATCTTTGTCTCTATGATACTTTTAGCATCTCTACCTCTTCCTGAAATTTAAAACAGCCTCTTTAATTTTTTTTTTTTTTTTTAATACATAGTATTAGGACCTTCCCCCAGTTACAACTAAATAATATCAAATTATATATATAATAATTGCCCCAAAATGAGAATTCAGTTTTGAAGAAAAATTAAGGACTTCTGTGAATCTGGAGAAGAAAGCAAGACAGTACTTTGTGTTTGTATGGCTGTTTGGTAGGCAGCCTCTAAATTGCCCCACAGTAATCCCTGCCTGCTGAGTTTTACACTGTTTTCTAATCTCCTTCTCTTGACAAGGGACTGAAGTTACTGACTTGCTTCTAACAAATAAGAATATGACAGAAGTGATGAAATTTGACTTCTGGGATTAGGTTATAAAAAGATGGTGGTTTTTGTCTTGAGCACTGTTACTCTGTCTTGCATTCCTCACATAGGGGGAAGCTGGCTGCCACGTTGTTAGGGAAATCCTGTAAAGGGGCTTTACCTGGGGAGAAGCTGAGAACTACTGACATATAGATAAATGAGCTTGAAAGTGGAGCCCCACTGTCCCCACCCCCATCATTGAACACTTCAGACAAGAAACACCAGCCCCAGACATTAACTGCAGTGATAAAATAAAAACTTAAGCCAAATTAAATTGAAAGCAGTTTAATTGAGCAATGAATGATTCTTCAATCAGGCAGCCTCCTGAGCCAGAGTAGGCTCTGAAACTCTAGTGCAGCCACGTGGAGGAAGAAGATTTACAGACAGAAGAAGGAAAGTGATGTACGGAAAACAGAAGTGAGGTACAGAAACAGCTGGATTTGTTACAGGTTGGTGTTTGCCTTATTTGAACACAGTTCAAACAGTTGGCTATATTTGATTGATTAAGACTTGGTGATTGGCACAAGGGTAAGCTGCTGTCTGTTCACACCTCCACTGATTATAGTTCACAGTATACAGAGAAACCTTTAGGCAGAACTTAAATATGTAAGGAGCCAGCTTTATCTGCAAGTTGATTTAACCTTTTCCCCATTTTGGTCATCTTCTCAATTTTGAGAGATTGATAAAAACTTTGGTCATTGATGTCACCCTCACCATCATAAATGGTCTTATTTGGTCTTGAAATCCACTGGGAAATAGAGCAGTGGGTTTTGCAAGGTGAGAACAAGGACTGAGTAGAGGGTACCTCTTTATGCTGGAACGTCCTGTTTACAGGAGAAAAACAAAACCTGGTCTGTTCTATGATCTGTGTGTTTTCTTAAAGCCTTGTTTGATTATGTCTCAGCATGAGTGACTCCATTTTGCTTTGGTCTGGTCTGTTGAGGCCTAGTGCAAGAGCTCAGTCTAAAGCAATTGCCTCACACGATTTTGTTTAATAAAACTCCCCCCTTTTGGTGAAATTCTTACTTAGGTGAGTGTGATCAAAATGTAGGGCCTAGTACCACTCACAGTTACCATCATTTGGGGATTCTGGTCTCAGCATGTCATTCATAGGTCACGGTGCCCTCATGGCCTGAGATTTATTTTAGCTCTTGTCATTTCAGTTGAAGACAGACCACTTGACATTCTAGAGATGGCTGTGTGCAAATGTTTAAAACCTTTGAGTGAATACAGCGTGATGATAGAGAAGATAATACCGGGAGTGTAGGGTATGCTCCTTGCCCAGGGTCCCCATAAACCAAACCACCTAGAATTAAATAGATTAAAAATGAGCTACATAGAGTCTACTCATTTAACTAAGCAGTCTCTTCATTAATTCCCTACAACTCAATTCCTGTAATTTACATTTGATGTAGTTTTCCATAGACCACAAGTGCCCACAGATAATTCTGTGTAGCCAGTAAATAATCTAGAGCAATTCTATTATTTAGCATGACTTGTACAAGAGAATTAAAAGTCTGTTGGGTCACCATAACCTTTACAGTAGAGTCTGCCATAGAGCCTATCATGACGGATACATTTCTAATCATTGCCTCTTTTACTCCAAACCATGAAAAACGGACCACACAAATGATGCCTTTCTAGAAGAGTGAAGGCCTCTGAGAGATTTTTTTCTTTAGCCCATGATGTAGGTTAAGAGGGGTGAACCAATATTCTGTTTCTGACTGATTTTGAGGCAAAGTATGTACCATTAAAATTTCTCATCTATGTGTGGCCTTCATCTTCCATCTATTAAGGTATAAGGTTATCCACGTGTAAGACTGGCTGCGAAATCCTTCACAAATAAAAGTAAACCCCATGAGTGCACACAACAGATCCCCTTTTCACTTCTACTGTCCTTAGAGGCATAAACAAGGGAAAAAATATTAAAAGGTAAGAGTCTCATGATAGTAGAGAAGTCTTGATCCGTGATCTTGGGAAAAGTTGTTCATATCAAGGATGCCAAGTTCTTCTGGGGAGGAACTTCCCTGGTTGGCTTTACCTTAAAGGTTTCAATGGGTGTACAGTTCCAACACTGTGAAAAGAACCTTCTTGGTTGTGAGATTATAAACTCAAAGTTCAAGGTCCTGAAGTTTTGCCATAGTGTTGATGGAAAGGGCAGTCTTTCTCTGATGTTCTCAGAAGACGCAATCTTCAGGTTCTAGATTGCATTGAAGTTGATTGTCCTCAGCCATAAGAAGCTTTCTTTACCTGGTGAAAATACCATGTAACATAACAATCTACATAACATCAGCCCTTTTGTATGGGAAAGCTATTGTACAACCAGAAAACATGCACTGCACATGACAATTGAATTAAATCCCTCTATAAATGTTTAAATTGCCCATCAGATAGCCAAATGTACCTGAAGCTTTGATTGTCTTCCCAGGAATATGGGTTTGACAAACCAAACATTGGTTATACATGATTTCAGAAATTTAGAAGTCTCCACACAAATATATATTTAATTTGGATCATTTTATTTTTTTCATGATGAGTCATGGAATGCAGAACCTTTAATAATGAAAGCTTCAAGGACTCAGGAGGGACAAGGCTCAAGGCTGCTGTCCTGGTTCTCCATGAGTCCATGCTTAACACTGGTCTTATATCCTTTTGAATGCTGGTTGTTTCTCCAATTTAGATGCATAGCACTGATAACTGATGGGTTATCATAGGTAATTTGACTCAGACCATGGAGTTCATTCAAGTAGTATATCTGAACAATTTCAGTATTGACTGATTTAGCATGAAAATCTGGCAAATTTTTTGGTATTCAATTAAATTTTGTTCTAATTGGGTTAGTAGGTTTATAAACCAGTCTTTTAATTATGGTTCCAGGAATTCTTACCTACTCTGAATGTTATGATTCTAAAGTTACCAGAAACCTGTATTCAAGAGTGCTTTTCAGGGTTCTTTCCATTCTTTCATGAGCCTCCTAAAAGACACTATATTCTAGAATTCTGAGTGATTGTGAAGTTTTTGGAAACTGCATCAGAATTAAGCAATTAACCATGGAAATGACTTTAAACACTCATAAAGACACCATTGACAAAGAAATTTGGTTATCTCTGTGGTCTACCAAAACTTAACATAATATCCATAATTATGATTAATAGCATATAATCAGACATATTAGAATTTTAGAAATTCCATAAAATTTTGGAACATATATTAACATCATTCACTACAATGTAAACTGAAGACCGTTAAACATTATATTTTATTTTGACAATGCTCCCCATGTAACTTAACATGTCAAATAAATCTGTTTACCTCTCTTTTGGATGCTTCAGGGGCCCTCTGTAGCATCCCAAAGTTAGAGGTGGGAGGAGACAATTTTGAAGCTGAAATTTGATTTTGGGAAGCCTGTCAAATATGTTGAAGGTTTAGAACACTTGACATTATAAAATAGAATTCCAGGTCACCATAACTTATTCATTTAGCCAAAATAATGACTCAAAAAATTTAAAAAGGCAAAAACCTTTACTCATTGATAGAGGGAAGACTTAGCTTTCCAAAAAAGTTGTTTCTTGCCTATTTCTTCTTTTTCCTGTAGTTTATTCAAAAGGCAAACAAAAATATTTCATTATTCTTCAATATTACATGAAAATTTTGTTCAAGAAAGCCAAATTTTATGCTTGCATTAGTGTACTATTAACGTCAACCCCAATTTTTAATAAAACGTTATTTATGAATCTATCCAATCTTAAACAGTTTGACCATAAGGTGAGATTCTCATAAACCTTTTATACCACTGTATGAATTTTTGTTAAAAAGTAGATTAGTGGTCTAAGAAAATTCTGTTTTGCTTTTACCCTAGTGTTCAATTTTTAGAAAAATTGAATAATACCCCTTTAATTTTCACTAGATATTTCTTTTCCAAGATTAGTCTTTCACAGAATTTCCAAAACTTATTCAAAACTTCAGCTTTATTCTACCTAATTTAAAATATCCTTTTACCCCTTTAAGCAAAACAATCCACATTTCCATGCCTTCTTATAATCTTTTACCAAAAGCACATTTCATTTTCCTCACACACTTTGCACGTAAAACTGTTTTTTCAGTTGTCTCAATTATATGTTACAATACTATCTCTTAGCAATTTTTATTTCTGGTGAAACACTTGCTAAGTGATTTTAATTATGTACTAGGTGTGAAGCCTAGGACACAAGACAGATGTACAGATAAAGTCTGACTCTTTTCAACATAGCCAGTGGCCTCGGCTAATTCCACATGTCTCTAGGCCTTACCTAGAATCTAATGGCTCCAAAGCAGGTAAGTTGAACAACGGTCAAAAGTCAAAGAAGCAGTTTATTACCTTAAAGCATTTAGCAAATCTAATATCTGACCTGCCTAATTTAGACCAAATGCCTTTATTTTACCAATAATCTTGAAAACTCTTTATTTTCCAAGGACTACTACAGTCACATAAACTAAAAGGCATTATTGTTTGTATTTTCCTAGCAAAATACTTAAGTGCTTATTGTTAAGCCAATTAATCAGAGCTCTTTCATATGGAAACGTCACACACAGAACACATATAAATACACAGAAAGACAGAAGGAAATCCAATGATTGTGCAATTTTTCATTGGTCAGTCTTTAAGTTTCTTAATTGTATTACTGGCTTCAGGGTGGAGTCCTTCAAGGAAGAGGGCTAGGAAAACATGCAGTTTCTAGGGCTTAATTAGCAGGCACAGCTGGAAGGTAAAAAGAACTCCCAAAATTCACGTTCCGATTTTCTTAAATTTTAATAATATATTTCATTTAATCCATTACATCCAAAATATTACCATTTTAATATAAAAACCTTATTAGTGTTGTAAATTATTTCCATCATACCAAGCCTTGAAGTCTACTGTGTGTTTTATGGTTACTGCACATCTCAACTGAGACCAGCCAGCTTTTAGGTGCTCAGTGGCTACATGTAGCTCCTGAAACCAACCTAATAGTCCTATACAGTTGTTTTGGGATAAACAGAGAAATTGACCCTTCTGGTCTTAAAGCTGGAAACTTAAAGCCACAAGTTGTTTTGAATGATTGGATATCCCCATCTCCTCCATTGTGACATTTGCTCCTCTGAGGGTTCACTTCCCCTTGTCTCTATAGGGGATCGAGGTAAGCCCTGACCTGGCTCCAGTCTTTGGTACCTTCTCCTTCCAAGGGCAACCTTAGAGTTTGAATTAGTGGCACCCACGTCCACTACCTAATGAAATTGACCTAATAGAGTTGCATTTTTATACTGGATCCTGAATCCCCAAAAGAAAAACACCATGGAACAAGACAATGAATGATTTTACTGTGCATTTCATTACAAAGCAACCCAAAGCTCATCAGCCCATTCTGTGATTAGCTCATTTCCCATGAGAGTTTTATCTCTCAGTGGGGTTGGGGCCATGTCCATACTTTCTAGGTGCCCAAGACCATGCTTTTCTTATTCAAACATGCGAAGAGCTGAGTATCCCTTCCATTTATTAATCAATATTCACACTGCTATAAGTAACTGCTTGAGACTAGGTAATTTATAAAGGAAAGATGTTTAGTCGACTCACAGTTCAGCATGGATGGGGAGGCCTCATGATTGTAAGTTTCCTGAGGTGGGAAGCAAGGCGTCTTCTATACAAGGCAGCAGGAAGGATAATAAATGCAGGAGGAACTACCAACACTTACAAAACCACCAGTTCTTGTGAGAACTCACTCACTATCATGAGAACAGCATGAGGGAAACCACCCTCATGATCCATGAGGATCTCCCTTGACACATGGGATTATGGGGATTATAATTCAAGATGAGATTTGGGTAGGGACGCAAAGGCTAACCATATCAACCCATAACTTCCATTTGCCATCCCCAAAAGTATATTTAGCCTTAGATTTTGAGAGGGATCTAATTGCTTTCAATTACTGTGGTTTCATGAGTAAAATAGGTTTTTTCCCAAAAGTGGGATCTGTGGCATCTCCTCTGTTTTCTCCAAGGAGTTCCAACATGTTAGAAGTTATCTTAGGTCCTCTCATGTGTGCATCAAGAGACGTAAGAAGACAAAATGGAGAAAAACAATTCAGTTGACTGAAAAACCCCACACTGTTTTTTTTTTTCAAAAAAAACCCCCAAGATCCAAGAAGAGAAAAACAGTATAAAAACTTTAAAAATATATCTATAGATTGAATATCTGCTTTTAATTAAACTGACTTTAACCAAATATCTTACTACCTGACTCTAGCCAGAAAAAAAAACTAAAAATAGCAAATATTTCTGGCTTTTGAACTTTACCCAGAGGAAACCCCCCAGGTGGTCAGATAAAGGAAACTTTACTATGGGAAGTCAGAAGTTGTTCATGGAGAAGAAGAGAATCAATAAATGGTTAAAATCACACAGAAAGTACTTATTCCCTAAGCCAGGATTGAACCTGGGTCACCACTGTAAAATTGCAAGGCCTTAGCTGCTAAGCTACAGCATTAGGTGGTTTCCATTGCTCTTCCCAGAAGGAGCCTAGAACAGTAAATTTGGAGCTTGCGATGGCTTTTAACTGCTCAAGATAATTTTTAGAGCTAACTATGATATAAACCCCCAAATTCCTGTTCCCTGGATGGCAGAGAGGGTACTACCATGCGGTCACAAAGTCAAGCTCCCAAGGGTATAAAACAAGACAGGAGGGAAACCTTATCCAGTTTGTTGTTGTTGTTGTTGTTGTTGTTGCTGTTTCAGGGACCTGCAGCAAAGTTTGTAACTGACCAGTTTGCTGGGCTGGCTTGAACAGTGAGCTTATGCGGGTCCTAGGCTGCATTCTATCCTATAGTGGTACTGCTTTTTATGACAGAACAATGCAGAAATAAAAATTGATAGCACAAAGTACAACAGATTTGCCAGGGCTTAGGACTAGCCTCACAAATCTTTTTTTCCCATTAATCATAACTTTACAGAGGAGATAAACAGTGATTTTTACCATTTATTCAATTAGTTTGCACAGAGAGAAAGAGGCGAGAAGTCTGACTGGTAAGAAATCCTTAGTCTTTTTGCTGGCATGCCCAGGTTCCCTTTTCTTGAGTGGCACTAGTAACCCTGCTAGCTGCTCCATAGCCGTGGGGCCCAAGCCACAACACAAAGAAAAATCATCTTTTTTGCTTTCATGGAATCATAAGCAAAAGCTTATCAATTTTGTAAGTTGCCACCCAACTAGCTGCATGGGGGACCCGAATTAACATTTCCCATTCCAGTCAGAGCAAAATATATGTGATAAAACACAGACATTAGCCACCCTGCTTAGTGCCCAATATCGAATGGACCAGGCTTAAACTTGCCACTGGTTGGGCTCTGCCATCTAATCCATTCAAAGTGGATTAAAGGAGTCTCAACATGTGGTCTTTGGGCAAGGTGGTCATCCTAAGTAACGAAAAGATAGGAAAGGGAAAGGAGACAAAGAGAGAGAGAAAAGCATTGCCTACAGTGAGAGGGGAAAGGCAAGAACTTCAAGGAGACCAGAGAAAAACCCACCGATTGCAGCAACGCTGAATCAAAAGTTCAGAGAGCTGTTTGCCGTCTGGGAAGGGATCTTTTCCAGCATTCTCATAAGCCCTCAAGTTTCCCCCTTTGGGGAGAAAAAATTTCCCCATGTTCTATGGTCCTGTACATGTCTAATCCTGTCACCCGTAGCTGTCAGCAAAGAGTGCAAGGCAAATTTATTTTTTTTAGATCAATTAGTTCCTTAAGCTTTTATTTGCCTTTTGTAAAGACTATATAAATAGAGAATTTTTTTTAGAAGCATCTGTACATTAATAGGCATCCCTAGATGAGGCTGATTTGAGAGCCCTAATTTTCTAATGCATTTTAGTGCAGTGTTGTTCATCTGGAACATTCCACTGTAAGTTATTTTTAGTAAGGTTTCACCATTTCTGTAAGACTTTGCTGCTCTTGGGGTCTAATACGCACATATAAGCTGGAAGGAACTCAGTTCTACAGAGATTAAGAATCTCATTATCACCTTAAATATTGGCTTTGCTCTCAGGTTCCCTTGATCAACTTAGCCAATGATTTCTTTTCTACATAAGTATGCACGAAAAATGAAATAAAAAGGTAGAACACGAAAATCCGTGCAAATTTCTAAAAGCCAAATTTTACACCCCCAGCAACGTTTCGAGTTACTACCATTTTTTAATCTGACAGAGTCAGGCATAAGAGGCCTCTAACTGGATCCAAGCCAGTTAATTACCAGATCCAATCCAAGCCTAGACTGAGTCCAGTTTCTATTTTGACTTCTAAACCCAATTTGGATCGGAAATTTGCTCAAAGAATCTCAGAGAGCTCAAAACACAAATACAAAGAGGTTCAGAATCTGAGAGAGAACTTACCATGTTTCCCAGTTTCTCTGATAGAAACAGACACAATGGGTCTAAGAGGGTAACTCATTTGGCCACTCAGTGCTCCTGGGGGTTCTTAGAAGCTCTATTTCAGGTCCCACATCTGACACCATCTGATAAATGAAAAACTTTAGCTGAATGAATTTAAAGGAGTTCAATTGTGCAATGAATGATTAATGAATTGGGTAGCCTTCTGAGCCAGAGTAGGCTCTGAGACTCCAGCACAGCCATGTGATGAAAGAATATTTATGAACAGAAAAAGAAAAATGACATACAGAAAATGGAAGTGAAGTACAGAAATAACTGGATTAGTTACAGGTTGACATTGGCTTTATTTGAACATGGCTCAAACAGTTGGCTACATTTGATTGGCCAAAACTTGGTGACTGGCACAAGTGTAGGCTACAGTCTGTTTATACCTCTACTTGTTATATTTCACAATGTACAGTGAAACCTTTAGGCAGAACTTAAAAGATATATGGAGGCAGGTTTAGGTTAAACTTGATTTAATAGCAGTCTCATAAGAGACTTTGAGCCAGAGACAACCAGCTAAGTTCCTCCAGTTTTTCCGACTCACGAGGCTGTGAAATTATAAACTTTGTATTTAGCCACTATGTTTTACAGTAATTTGTTACACAGTAATAGATAACTAATACTGCTAGATTATTTTAAACCATAAAAATAATTTGGATATTTTATTAAGAAGAAGAAGAAATTTTGTTTCCTTTGTGCTTTTTTCTTTTAAAATTTACAGCTCTCTAAAAATTAATTTTGAAATATATCTGGGTCACATTTTTTTCTGAAGTGTAATGGTGTGATCTTGGCTCACTGCAATCTCCACCTCCTGGGTTCAAGCCACTCTCGTTCCTCGGCCTCCTGAGTAGCTGGGATTACAGGCGTCCACTACCATGCCCAGCTGATTTTTGTATTTTTAGTAAAGATGGGGTTTCACCATGTTGGCCAGGCTTGTCTTGAACTCCTGACCTCGGGTAGTACACCTTCCTCGGCCTCCCAAAGTGTTGGGATTACAGGCCTGAGCCACTTCGCCTGGCTTATCTGGGTCACATTTTAACCCAAATAAATTTTCCAATAAATGGATGTCCTAGAAATGAGAATGTAAATGTAAATAGTTTAAGATGTAAAAAACCTGCATAGTTTTATTTAGTGATGATAAGAGTCTTCTAGAGAAAATGTGACGTTAACTTAACTGAAATTGGTATATGTCTCCAGGAAAATATGGAGTGACTTTTGTATTATACAGAGAATGGAATTTTATAAGCCGATTTTACATATGGATGCCAGGATATACCTCTCTTACATTTTTCATAGGTTGAATGAAAAATATATATGAAAGAATGAAGAGAAACCAAAAAATAAAAAGTTGATACTAATGAACTGACAAATGCATATGGTTGCAAAGATAGCTCAATCATTCTTGCTTCCTTAAAAACCATGTGAGGAATACAGCTGAATCCAGTGACCATAACATTCAATTGAAATAATTTTAAATATCTTTTTTCAAATTGAAATTGTTTTCAAATAGATCAAATAGCTTTTTTCATCACTAAAGTACAGGTAACAATGAAGAAGAAAATTCTAAGTTAGCAACCATAGTTGTTCTCATTTGTGAGAACCATCAATTTTTCTTTGCTTTTTAATCTCCTCTCTTCTGCCCCCTCCATTTGCACCATTTTTAGCAGGAAGAATAGCAGTGAATAAAAGAGTTGTGGGAAGAAATTTAACCTCCAGAATCATGTTCCTTTAGAGGACAAGCTAAACCTTAGACATTTAGGGGTCTGCACTCCAATGTAAAAATCCAATATTTGGCCAGGTACGGTGGCTCACACCTGTAATCCCAGCACTTTGGAAGGCCAAGGTGGGCTGATCACTGGAGGCCAGGTGTTCAAGACCAGCTTGGCCAACATGGTGAAACCTCATCTCTACTAAAAATACAAAAAATTAGCTGGATATGGGGGCACACACCTGTAGTCCCAGCTACTGGGGAGGCTGAAGCATGAAAATCTCTTCAGCCTGGGAGGTGGAGGTTGCAGAGAGCTGAGATCACGCCACTACGCTCCAGCCTGGCTGACAGGGTGAGACTCAATCTCAACAACAACCACAACAAAAACATTTTTATATTGGGGAAGTTTCTCATTTTTCTCTTTTCTGGACATATATAATTGTAAATTGATATACATCATAAAGATAGAGATAAAAATAGAAGCTTAGTACTAGGTTCTAGTATGAGGACAAGTAATATCCAATCTGGAACCACGGGTTAGATGAAAACACAAGTTGAAGAGAAAGAAAAAAGAGGTAAAGACTTGGGGAAAATTGAGTAGGCTGAAGGACTAGAACAGGAGCTCTCAGACTTAAGGGATGTACAGAATCATCTAGAGGGCTCGTTAAGCTACAGATTTCTAGTCTCTACCCACACAAGTTTTTGAGTCAGTAGGCCCTGTAGGGAACCCAAAATTTGCATTTCTAACAAACAAATTCTAGGTGATACTGATGCTACTAGTCTGGGAGCCATAGTTTTGTAACCATTGGACTAGGGTATTTGGCTTAATTATACTTTAATGTAATCAATGTTTCCTAATGTATTATTAACTTATTCATAGTACTCTTGTTTAAAATCCTTACTGATGACACAAATGATAATTGTGCCTGGTGGTTATTCATCCTCCCTCTTCTTTCATCTGTTTGGGGAAAAATGAAAGAGGGAGAAGGGATTGCAGAAAATCAGATGTTGAGTGTTGGCTAATTTTTTACTGTCTTACTCTCTGTGAAAGAAGGCAACATCTTTGGTTAGTAGAACTATTTTGACCAGTTACTAGCGTAGATTAATAGTTGTTTTTAGGAAACTCTTTGATGGAAATTGTCCATGGAGCTACTCAATCCTGGGATGTCCTCCTGGAGGCTCTGCCAAGTCAGTTAGATATAATTATGATATGGGAAGAATTCGTTATAAGTTTGAAGTATTAGTACCTTCTGCAGAAAAAGGAATGGGATCAAACATTCATTGAACAATATACAAGGATTTTATGAATTTAGCATTGGACTGCTGTTCTGTATGATTTTCTGTCTTATTTATATTAGATTGATAGAGTCCTAATAAAATCTATATGTCATGTTGCTATGGTTTTGGATATGGTTTGTTTGGCCCTGAAAAGTATTGTGTTGAAATTTGATCCCCAGTGTTGGAACTAGGGCCTGGTGAGAAATGTTTAAGACATGGAGACAAATCCCTCATGAATGATTTGGTACCATACACATGGTACTGAGTGAGTTATTGCTCTATTAGTTGCTATGAAAACTGCTTGTTAAAAAGGTTCTGGCATCTTTCTCCTTTCTCTTTTGCTTCCCACCATGTAATCTCTATACATCAGCTCCCTTTCCCCGTCCACCCTGAGTGGAAGTAGGTTGACGTCCTCACCTACAGAAGCAGATGCTGATATCATGCTTCTTGTACAGCCTGAAGAACCTTGAGCTAAATAAACCTCTTTTCTTTACAAATAACCCAGCCTTAGGTATTCCTTCAGAGCAAGTGTGTGTGTGTGCGTGTGTGTGTGTGTGTGTGTGTGTGTATGTGTGCGTATGTGTGTGTGTGTGCATCTTGGTCTGTGTTGCTCTTAAGGAATTATAACATATGTGTGTATATATATCTAACTATTAAGTCCTGCACTTACATACTTCTTGGCCTACTGAAGTAGTCAGCATTGATTGCAATTTAAAAAATTAAATTGGATATTTAAGAAATCTATTCTCTGCAACATTTTCTTAAAAATGTAACATAATTCACCTTTATTATAGAAGGATGAATTTCTTTGTGCTCAGATCACTTTTCTCAAAGTCTAGGAAACTTCAGGGATGTCAGTATATTATATATTGAAAACTAATTTTAATGCCTTTCCGTATATATCTGTTACTAGAACAATACTCTCTGATATGATTTGAATTTGTGTCCCTGCCTAAATCTCATGTCAAGTTGAAATACTCAAAGTTGGAAGAGGGGCCTGGTTGGAGGTGACTGGATCGTAGAGGTAGGCTTTTCCCTTGCTCTTCTCATGATAGTGAGTGAGTTCTCATGAGATGTGGTTGTTTAAAAGTGTGTGGAACCTCCCCCTTCTCTCTTTTCCTTCTGCTCTAGCCATGTAGGATGTGCCAACTTCCCCTTGATCTTTTGTCATGATCGTAAATTTCCTGATCCCTCCCTAGCCATGCTTTCCGTACATGGAAAATCATGTGTCAATTAAACCTCTTTTCTTTATAAATTATGCAATCTCAGGTAGTTCTTTATACCAACGTGAGAATGCACTAAGACATCATCATTGAAAACATTTTGATTTTTACAAAATTTTTTATAAGTCTTTTAAAAGAATAATTGTTTTAATAGTATTATAAAATTGATACATGTTCAAAAATGATCAAAGCACTGGATGAAGATAAAAGCAAAAGTATTTCCCCAAATCGAACCATTCAGAAGTAAACATCCTCAGCACTTGGTGAATTTAATTTCTTGCATCTCTATGTGAATGTTGGTAAAACTTTAGACAGATACAACTTTAGAAATATTGGATCATAATAAAATGCTATTTTAGTTAAAAGCAGTTTTGGCAGACACGTTGATCTATCTAACCTCTATCCACCCTTTATTTCTTTCTGATAATACCCTGGTACTTTTTGTGCCCAGATCCAAAAAATGTTAGATACTATTTTTCCACTCTCTTTTGCAGCTAGAAGTGGTCATGTGATGAGATTTTGGATAATGAAACTGAAGACAATATTGCTATGAATATTCTGAAAGATTTTTGTCTTGGAGAACAAAACAATCTCTTTTATCCTTTCCCCTTACTTTCTGCTTGGAATGTTGAAACTTAATCCCCATTGTGACAGTATTAAGAGTTGGGGACTTTGGGGAAAGTTATTAGGTCATGGGGGCAGAGCTGTTACAAATTGGATTAGTGACCTTATAAAAGCAATCTGAAAGAGCTTGTTCCCCATTTCTGCCATATGAAGACATAGCTAGAAGGTACTGTTTATGAGGAATGGGCCATAATCAGACACTAAATCTGCTAGTACCTTGATCTTGGACTTATCCTCTAGAACTGTGAGCAATAAATTTCCTCTAGAACTGTGAGCAATAAATTTCCTCTAGAACTGTGAGCAATAAATTTCTTTTGTTTATACATTACCCAACCCAATGGACTAAGCAACCAAATGGACTGAGACAATTTCCTTCTTGCCTTTTTGCATTGGATGAAAACTACTCAGATTATTTCTTGTTTACTTTTGGATAATTTCAAGAGTGCTGACAATGTTTTTGTTTTAAATCAGTTTTGTTCAGCATTATAACTGCTTTTTAGGGAGAAAACTTGCTGACTTCCATACTTGGCCATAAATAGAAGATTGCTTTTAACAGTCTCTTTTTGAGTACTTACGCTTGTATTCTTTTATGTTCTTTTTTTTTTTTAACGCAAATCATTTTGTCTATATTTCAGAGATTGTGCAAAATAGTTTGTCCCAAATATTTCTATATTTATTTAGGCAGTTCCTTTTTATGATTTGTAGCCTATACTTGCCTTTTCAGTTATTATAAGTAAGTACTATTTTGGTTCCTTTTCTATTCATCTTTGATTGAGGCAGGCTACATGCTGACAAATAATGGAAAGGAAGGGAAGTGAGCTGAACAGTCCATTCTTTCTATTTGGGCTTTTCTTTCACATTCTTCTTTGAAAGGGCTATTTATTCAGGGAGTATACATTGCTTAGATGTTGGATGCAAAGCTTTATAGAACAGATGTTTCTCTATACTAGTATTTGGCATCCACAGACCTTCCTTCATTCTTTGTCTACTTAACACCCATCTCACCCCCACCTTCCCTAGCAAAAGGCAAGATTGTAAACAAGAGAAATGGCTTATGGCTTGCCAAATGCATAATTTTCTTTAGTTCCCCCTCCCTGTGGCTCTGTGGTATCATGCCACAGCCTCTGCTGTGACCTAAACAATCTTTCCTGTGACCTTAAAACTCAAGGTGTTCTAATCAAAGGGACATTGGTTATGCCTTTTAGAATACTGATTTTTAACTTTGACAAGGTCTGGGGTGGCACTGGGAACTCACCTCATTGTTTCAGTTCTTACTTCTCACTGTTTATCATGGGAAACTGAAAAAATCATTTGTTGTATTGTTTATTTTCCAGTTTTTTCTTTACATTTTCTTTTTGAGAAGATTTGAGAGAGAATATAGGGCAATAATTCTATCTAATTATATTGAATCAGAAGTCTTGAAGGACATTCTATCTTCACAATTATTCCTTGAACTAGTCTCATTGGCAAGTTGGGAAAATAAAGAACAGAGAGGTTAAATTGTTTACAGAAGGTAATGAAGTTAGCCATAAACACACACACAAAAATCCATCTACCTCAAGGGTTGTTCTTGGCCAGCCTGCTAATTATTATCTTGGACATATATTCCCTATAGAAATAATTTCCTCAATATGATGAGGAACAAAACAGAAAAAAAGAGATGCTTCATATTAAAAAATGTTTTTTCTTTTCAACATCCAAGAGAATCTGAAGAGAAAGTGAGGCAAGAAGTATTAGTTAATATAAGTTTCTATCAAAATTTGGAGCATTAAATTCAATTTTAAAACTTAGATATAATTTAATAATCTTGTTTTCCATAACGCGTATAGTACTCAACTGCTGGACACAGCCTAAATGTATATCTATGGTTCCCACTCTTCTTGGATGTGCTTTCACAATTACAAGAAATAACCCACAAGGAGTAAATAAAGTATAACAGCGTCAAAGCAGTCAATAGGGTTTAACGCTTCAAGTATCTTCTTTTAGGTTAAATTGTATTAAAATACTTCTTTAAAAATAATTGCCACAGCAACCTCAAGTAATCCGGGTTTTGAGAATCACATAATTTTTCGTTTCTCATACCATTTCTCTGCTGAATTTATTGTTTCTATAGAACTGAGAGAGTAGAGGGAAGTTGAGGCTAAATGCTATGATTTTATATTCTTACATGGTGGTTCCAAGTGAGACTAAAGGAAATTATCTTCTACCATGTAGAGTTTGTTTTTTAGAGGAGCAGAAGGAAGCCCTTATATTCACACAGCTGCAGGCTATTAAAATCTAACAGAATGCAATCAAAATAAAGTCTGACATCAGAGCACAACAAAGTTTTGCTTTGACTGCCTACTCATACACATGTATATGAAAACCAAACATGAGCTACATTGCTCCAACCAATGATTAGTTTTAAAACGTTTGTGAATAATCAATTGACCATATTCTACTACTGATTCAATCTGACTTGTGTGCATTGGCTTAGACTTTGACAATAATACATAGCAAACAGAGAGAGTTACCTAGCATTCAGAGTAGATAGTTTTAAAGCGAACTTTTAAAAACCCATGGAATTTTCTGTAATGACTTTTTATCCAGATGCTGCTTCATAAATGAGTCTCTCTCTTTCTCTCTGCCTCTCTCTTTAAAAGGTTTGTGCATCTACCTTTTTTTTTTTTTTTTTTTTTTTTGTTCCTGAAAGTTTTTATGTTTAAATTCAGTTAGTTATCTCTAAGGGTTTAAAGCAACAGCTTTTCTTCACATAAAACATAAGCATGAAGCTTCAACAGGTTACAACAGGCAAAGTGTTGCCATGGAGTGGACCTATGTGCAGTAAATTATAAGTATTCAGGCGGTGGGATGTTTGGTGACATATGGCATCCACCATTGTCCCTTAAAATAGTTTTTTCCCCTCGCATCTCTCTGCACATACACAGTCATGGTGGGAAACAAAAATCCACTTCACATTCCAGTTATGATAATGCATATCTACATTCTGACATGATGTCCTTTAAGTGGATGATGTAAGGATAATTTCCACTTTTATTTCAAATGAAATATAGATCCCCAGCAAATTTTTACACTTAGAAAATTAAAATCATATGTTTCATTTAGATTACTGTACAATGACTCACTTGAATTTTTCTATAAATCTTTAATCATAAGTTTTTTTTTTAAATTATACTTTAAGTTCTGGGGTACATGAGCAGATCGTGCAGGATTGTTACATAGGTATACACATGCCATTGTGGTTTGCTGCATCCATCCCCCCAGTCGCCTACATTAGGTATTTCTCCTAATGTTATCCCTCCCCAACCTCCCCACCCCAGCTATCCCTCCCCTAGCCCCCCACCTCCCAATAGACTCCAGTGTGTGATGTTCCCTTCCTTGTGTCCATGTGTTCTCATTGTTCAACATCCACTTACGAGTGAGAACATGCAGTGTGTGGCTTTTTGTTCTTGTGTCAGTTTGCTGAGAATGATGGTTTCCAGTTTCATCCATATCCCTGCAAAAGACAAGAACTCATCCTTTTTATGGCTGCATAGTATTCCATGGTGTATATGTGCCACAATTTCTTTATACAGTCTATCCTTGATGGGTATTTGGGTTGGTTCCAAGTCTTTTCTATTGTAAACAGTGACACAATGGACATTTCTGTGCATGTGTCTTTATAATAGAATGATTTATAATCCTTTGAGTATATACTCAGTAATGGGATTGCTGGGTCAAATGGAATTTCTATTTCTAGATCCTTGAGGAATTGCCATACTGCCTTCCAAAATGGTTGCACTAATTTACACTCCTACCAACAGTGTAAAAGCATTTCTATTTCTCCACATTCTCTCTAGCATCTGTTGTCTCCAGATTTTTTAGTGATCGCCGTTCTAACTGGCGTGAGATGGTATCCCAATGTGGTTTTGATTTGCATTTCTCTAATGACCAGTGATGATGACAATTTTTTCATATGTTCGTTGTCTGCATAAATGTCTTCTTTTGAAAAGTGTCTGTTCATGTGGTTTGCCCACTTTTTGATGGGTTTGTTTGTTTTTTTCTTGTAAATTTGTTTTGGTTCTTTGTAGATTGTGGATATCAGCCCTTTGTCAGATGGGTAGCTTGCAAACATTTTTTTCCATTCTGTTGGTTGCGAGTTTCTTCTAATGATTGTTTCTTTTGCTGTGCAGAAGTTCTTAAGTTTAATTAGATCCCATTTGTCTATTTTAGCTTTGTTGCCATTGCTTTTGGTGTTTTAATCATGAAGTCCTTTCCTATGCCTATGTGCTGAATGATATTGCCTAGGTTTTCTTCTAGGGTTTTTATGGTATTAGATCTTATGTTTAAATCTTTAATCCATCTAGAGTTAATTTTTGTACAAGGTATAAGGAATGGATCCAGTTTCTGCTTTCTGCACATCGCTAGCCAGTTTTCCCGACACCGTTTATTAAACAGGGAATCCTTTCCCCATTGTTTGTTTTTTGTCAGATTTGTCAAAGATCAGATGCTTGTAGGTGTGTGGCTTTACTTCCAAGGCCTCTGTTCTGTTCCATTGGTCTATATCTCTGTTTTGGTACCAGTGCTATGCTGTTTTGATTATTGCAGCCTTGTAGTATAATTTGAAGTCAGGTATCGTGATGCCTCCAGCTATGTTCTTCTTGCTTAGGATTTTCTTGTCTATGCAGACTCTTTTTGTTTCCATATGAAGTTTAAGGTGGTTTTTTCCAGTTTTGTGAAGAAGGTCCATGGTAGCTTGATGGGGATAGCATTGAATGTATAAATTACTTTGGGCAGTATGGCCATTTTCATGATATAGATTCTTCATAACCATTAGCATGGAATGTTTTTCCATCTGTTTGTGTCCTCTCTTATTTTCTTGAGCAGCGGTTTGTAGTTCTCCTTGAATAGGTCCTTCACGTCCTTTGTTAGTTGTATTCCTAGGTATTTTATTCTCTTTGTAGCAATTGTGAATGGGAGTTCACTCATGATTTGGCTCTCTCTTTGTCTGTTATTCGTATATAGGAATGCTTGTGATTTTTGCACATTGATTTTGTATCCTGAGACTTTGCTGAAGTTGCCTATCATCTTTAGGAGATTTGGGCTGAGATGATGGGGTCTTCTAAATATACAGTCATGTTGTCTGCAAATAGAGACAATTTGACTTCCTCTTTTCCTAATTGAATTATCTTTATTTTTTTTACTTGCCTAATTGCTCTGGCTAGACCTTCCAATACTATGTTGAATAGGAATGGTGAGAGAGAGCACCCTTGTCTAGTTCAGGTTTTCAAAAGGAATGCTTCTAGTTTTTGCCCATTCAGTATGATATTGTCTGTGGGTTTGTCATAGATAGCTTTTATTATTTTGAGATATGCTCCATTGATACCTAGTTTATTGAGAGTTTTTAGCATAAAGGGCTGTTAAATTTTGTCGAAAGCCTTCTCTGCATGTATTGAGATAATCATGTGGTTTTTGTCTTTGGTTCTGATTATGTTATGGATTGTGTTTATAGATTTGTGTATGTTGGACCAGCCTTGCATTCCCAGGGTGAAGCCTACTGGATCTTATGGATAATCTTTTTGATGTGCTGTTGCATTTGGTTTGCCAGTATTTAATTGAAGATTTTTGCATCAATGTTCATCATGGATATTGGCCTGAAATTTTCTTTTTTAGTTGTGTCTCTGCTGGGTTTTGGTATCAGGTTGATGTTGGTCTCATAAAATGAATTAGGAAGTATTCCCTCTTTTTGTATTGTTTGGAATAGTTTCAGAAGGAATGGTAACAGCTTCTCTTTGTACATCTGGTAGAATTCGGCTGTGAACCCGTCTGGACCTGGACTTTTTTTGGTTGGCAGGCTATTAATTGCTGCTTCAACTTCAGACTTTGCTATTAGTCTATTCAGAGATTCAACTTCTTCCTGGTTTAGTCTTGGTAGGGTGTAAGTGTCCACAAATTTTTCCATTTCTTCTAGATTTACTGGTTTATGTGCATAGAGTAGTTTGTAGTAATCTCTGATGGTAGTTTGTATTTCTGTGGAATCGGTGATGATCTCCCCTTTATCATTTTTTATTGCATCTATTCAATTTTCTCTCTTTTCTTTTTTATTAGTCTGGCTAGCAGTCTGTGTTTTGCTGATCTTTTCAACAAATCGGCTCCTTGATTTATTGATGTTTGAAGGATTTTTTTGTGTGTCTGTCTCCTTCAGTTCTGCTCTCATCTTAGTTATTTCTTGTCTTCTGCTAGCTTTTGAATTTGTTTGATCTTGCTCCTCTAGTTCTTTTAATTTTGATGATAAGGTGTTGTTTTATATCTTTCCTCACTTCTCATGTGGGTATTTACTGCTATAAATTTCCTGCTAGACACTGCTTTAAATATGTCCCAGAGATTCTGGTACATTGTGTCTTCATTCTCATTGGTTTTGGAGAACATCTTTATTTCTGCCTTCATTTCATTGTGTATCCAGTTGACATTCAGGAGCAGGTTATTCAGATTCCATGTAGTTGTGAAGTTTTGTATGAGTTTCTTCATCCTGAGTTGTAATTTGATTGCACTGTGGTCTGGGAGATTGGTTGTTATGATTTCCATTCTTTTGCATTTGCTGAGGAGTGATCTACTTCCAATTATGTGGTTGATTTTAGAGTAAGTGCAATGTGGTGCTGAGAAGAATGTATATTCTGTGGATTTGGGGTGGAGGGTTCTGTAAATGTCTTTTAGGTCTGCTTGGTCCAGATCTGAGTTCAAGTCCTGGATATCCTTGTTAATTTTCTGTCTTGTTGATCTGTCTAATATTGAGAGTGGAGTGTTAAAATCTCCCATTATTGTTGTGTGGGAGTCTAAGTCTCTTTGTAGATCATTAAGAACTTGCTTTACATATCCGGGTGCTCCTGTACTGGCTGCATGTATATTTAGGATAGTTAGCTCTTCTTGTTGCATTGATCCCTTTACCATTATGTAATACTCTTCTTTGTCTCTTTTAATCTTTGTTGGTTTAAAGTCTGTTTTATCAGAGAATAGGATTATAACCCCTGCTTTTTATTTTTTTGCTTTCCATTTGCTTGGTTAATCTTTCTCTGTCCCTTATGTTGAGTCTATGTGTGTCTTTGCACGTGAGATGGGTCTCTTGAATGCAGCACACCAGTGGGTCATGACATTTTATCCAATTTGCCAGTCTTTGTCTTTTGATCGGTGCATTTAGCCCATTTCCATTTAAGGTTAATATTGTTATGTGTGAATTTGATCCTGCCATTTTGATACCAGCTGGTTGTTTTGTCCATTAGTTTTCGCAGTTTCTTCATTGTGTTGATGGTCTTTACCATTTGGTACATTTTTGCAGTGGCTGGTACTGGTTGTTCCCTTCCATGTTTAGTGCTTCCTTCAGCAGCTCTTGGAAGGCAGGCCTGGTGGTGATGGAATCTCTCAGCAATTGCTTGTACATAAAGGGTTTTATTTCTCCTTCACTTATGTACCTTAGTTTGGCTGGATATGAAATTCTGGGTTGAAAGTTCTTTTCTTTAAGGATGTTGAATATTGGCCCCCACTCTCTTCTGGCTTGTAGGGTTTCTGCTGAGAGATCCACTGTGCGTCTGGTGGGCTTCCCTTTGTGGGTAACCTGGCCTTTCTTTCTGCCTGCCCTTAGAATTTTTTCCTTTATTTCAACCCTGGTGAATCTGATGATTATGTGCCTTGGGGTTGCTCTTCTTGAGGAATATCTTTGTGGGTTCTCCGTATTTCCTGGATATGATTGTTGGCCTGCCTTCCTAGGTTGGGGAAGTTCTCCTGGATAATATCCTGAAGAGTGTTTTCCAGCTTGGATTCATTCTCCCCATCACAATCCAGTGCACTGATCAAACATAGATTAGGTCTTTTCACATAATTTCATATTTCTTGGAGGCTTTGTTCATTTCTTTTCATTCTTTTCTCTCTAATCTTGCCTTCTCATTTTATTTCATTGAGTTGATCTTGAATCTCTGATATCCTTTCTTCTGATTGACTGACTCAGCTATTAAAACTTGCGTATGTTTTGCAAAGTTCTCGTGCTGTGTTTTCAGCTCTATCAAGTCATTTATGTTCTTCTCTAAGCGGGTTATTCTAGTTAGAATTTTGTCTAACCTTTTTTCTAAGTTCTTAGTTTCTTTGCATTGTGTTAGAACATGTTCCTTTAGCTCAGAGAAGTTTGTGATTATCCACCTTCTGAAGCCTGCTTCTGTCAATTCATCAAACTCATTGTCCATCCAGTTTTGTTCCCTTGCTGATGAGGAGTTGTAATCCCTTGGAGGAGGAGAGGTGTTCTGGTTTTTGGTGATTTCATCCTTTTTGCACTGGTTTCTTCCCATGTTTGTGGATTTATCTACCTTTGGTCTTTGAAGTTGGTGACTTTTGTATGGGGTCTCTGTGTGGACGTCCTTTTTGTTGATGTTGAGTCTATTTCTTTCTGTTTTTAGTTTTCATTCTAACACGACCCTCTGCTGCAGGACTGCTGGAGGTCCACTCCAGACTCTGCTTGCCTGGGAATCACCTGCAGGAGCTGCAGAACAGCAAGGATTGCTGCATATTCCTTCCTCTGGTAGCTTCATCCCAGAAGGGTACCTGCTGGATGTCAGCCAGAGCTCTCCTGTATGAGGTGACTCTTTGGATATACAGGTGTCAGGGAGCCACTTGAGGAGGCAGTCTGTCCCTTGTCAGAACTCAAGTGCTGTACTGGGAGCTCCTTTGCTCTCTTCAGAGCTGCTGGGCAGGGATGTTTAAGTCTGCTGCAGTGGAACGCACAACTGCTCCTTTTCCTAGGTGATCTGTCCTGGGAAGGTGTGGTTTTATTTATAAGTCGCTGACAGGCTGCTGCTTTTTTCACAGATGCCCTGCCCAGCAAAGAGGGAGTCTAGTCACAGTCTGCCTACAGAGGCATTGTTGAGCTACCGTGGGCTCTCCTCAGCTGCTGTGTAAACTTCTTTGTGCTTTTGTTTACACAGGTAAGGTTAGAGCTGCCTCAGTAATGGCAGACGCCCCTGCCCCCACGGAGCTCAACCATCCAGAGTCTAGCTCAAACTGCTGTGTTGGCTCTGAAAATCCCAAGACAGTGGGATTCAATTTGCTGGTCTCTGTGGGGTTGGGACCTGTGGAGCCAGATCACCTGGCTCCCTGCCTTCAGCCCCCTTTCTCTCTGGGGTATGGGTGACTCTGTCTGACAGGTGCTCCAGGCGCCAGTCAAAATGCTCAGATTTGTCCTGGGAACTTGTGGTGCTGGCTGAATCGGCTGCCCAGATTTGCCCTGGCAACCCACAGTGCCTGTTGGCATGCGAGCATCTTCTGGTCTGTGGGTGGCAATGACCGCGAGAGAAGTGCAGCATCGGAACTGGAGCTCTGGGGTGGCCAGAAATGTCCCTGATAGCCTCTGTGTGGTAGGAGGGAGTGCCCTCCGGCTCGTTGCACTTCGTGGGTGAGGCAGCACCCCACTCCACCTCGGTTTGCCCTCCTCGGGCTACACCCACTGTCCAACCAGTCCCATTGAGATGAACCTGGTACCTCAGTTGAAAATGCGGAGATCACTCACCTTCTGCACTGTTCTTGCTGGGAACTGTGCTCCAGCGCTGTTCCTATTTGGCCATCTTCAAATCTTTAATCATATGTTCTTAAGTTAGATTCACATTTTAGGTTATAGTTTGCTCTCAAAGCATGACCCATATCAAATTTGGAAGATATTCTCATTGACACTGAAAACATCATTTTTGAATTCATTCATTGGATCAAAGAAGCGAAAGAATGAGACTATCAAGATATATATATATATATATATATATATATATATATATATATAAAACATATTAAAATAAATTAAAAAATACTAGTGTACATTATTGGTATGATCTTGATCAACTTTCATTTTATAATGTTATAATGCCAGACTTAGCCAATCATAAGTGTTATTTGTTCTCGTTATTTTGTTACTAATATTCAGAAATATAGTTTACCAAATTTGAGGTTTAACAAATTAAGAACACATCTAACCTTATAATCTTTCTCTTTCCTTGTTTTTGAATGATGCATTTACCCATTAATCACAAAAACTATACAATATCCTAATATTTCAAACTTAGGCATATCCAAAATTTAAATAAATTGACTCATAATTCTAAAATTTTCTATTAATATGAGTTGTTTTGTGTGCATAGTTTGTTCATGATTAATTCCTATTTAGATCATACCCAGTTTTAAATAATGTGTTCATTTATACAGGAACCAACCATGACTTTGCTTAAATAGGATTTTATAGTCAGCTTTATAAATGGTTGTACATTACTATTCCTTCCAAAATTACATTCCCTTTATGGTCTTGGTGTGAATAAGGGTAAACTTGCTTACTATGACATGACAGCACTCACTAAATAAGTACTATTCTGGGAAACTCTGACCTAATTCACATATTAGAAAATAAGAACAAGTGTTCCTACTTGTTTGTCTATTATAGTGAGGGTTTCCTATAGATCACAAAAAATGTGGGACATAGGCTTGGACTTTCTGAATAGGTAAACTGATATTTCAGTAAGGCGCTTTACAGCAACATTATATTGTGCTGAGAAAATGCTTAGGTGAGAGTTCCGAAAATGTGTATCTGCAGTGAACTTCAGTAGAGCACAAAACATGAAGATGTTCTCAGAAGCACATTGCTATCTATTATTTAGCGTATTTCTGCTTAAGTGTCAATATTTGCTAATTCAGTTAGCTATAGATAGGCGAGAGCTTATACATTTTTTTCACTCTTCTGATTTTAGAGGTGCCTATGCCTCTTTCCCCATCAGCTATATCAGGTGGAATTAGTTCCTGGTTTACCTACAAGGTGGAAAAAGAGATGAAATTTATAACAAATATTCTTTAGGGTTTTATTTTTGTGTGTGATAATTTTATAGTCATTTATTTTATTTTATTTTTGAGGGTGCTTCCATCTCTTTTTTTATATTTGGGGGTACATGTGCAGGTTTGTTAATGGATATATTGCATGGTGGTAAAATTTGGGCTACTGTTGTATCCATCACCCTAATAGTGACATTGTATGCAATAGGTGAGTTTTCAACCTTCACTTCCCTCCCCCTTTCTCCTGTTTGGAGTCCCCAGTGTCTAATATTTCCCTCTGTATATCTATGTGTACCTATTGTTTTGCTCCCACTTATAAGTGAGAACATGTGATATTAGATTTTATGTTTCTGAGTTATTTTTCTTAGGATAATAGTCTCTAATTCTATCTACGTTGCTGAAAACCCCCACACAATCTCATTTTTTTTCTGGCTGTATAGTATTCCATGATTTGCTAGTTGTTCCCGTCTTCCACCTCCCCCTTTCTCCTCTGTCTCTCCTTGTTTTTCTCCCTCTCTCTACTTCCCCCTCCCTTTTCCTTCTTTTAAAAGGTAAGTATACATCAAGCTCTGAATTTTAATATGTTTTCCCCTTTTTGGATTAATGGTAAATAAAACTTTGGTTAAAGTAAGACCAATATAATTTTAACATATACTTTGGCAATTTTCTCATATCAGGGTTAAAAAGAAATTGTGCATTCTCACCTAAGCATACAGAAAGAAATAATGTGTAAACCACAAATAAATGTACACATAATATATAACATACAAATTCCAGGCAATTAAAAACATGAACATTTAATATGTTAGTGTGAAATATTAATATCACCTGGTTATATCATGGGCACTATTTTGATGGCAGAAAAAAGAATTAGCAAAGTCATGACCTAAGCTTCAGTTTACACTTCCATTCACAATTTTATTTTCTTGAGACAGGGTCTCGCTCTGACACCCAGGCTGGAGTGCAGTGACACAAACACGGCTCACTGCCACCTTGACCTCCTGGGGTCAAGTGATGCTCCTGTCTCAACATCCCAAATTGCTGGGACTATAGGCATGCAGCACCACAGCTGTCAAATTTTTTGTTTTCATGTTTTGTAGAAATGAGGTCTCACTTTGTTGCCTAGGCTGGTCTTGAACTCCTGTGCTCAAGCCATCCTCCCACCTTGGCCTCCTAGAGTGTTGAGATTACAGGTGTGAGCAACTATGTCTGGCATCTATTAACAATTTTACTTGTTTCTTTCCAAGTAAAATTCTGTAATCTGACCAGCTGATGATAATGCTGGTACTGTCAGTAGCTATGAGAACATGGGCAAATTCCATAATCGTTGAAAGTCATAATTTTCCTTCTTATATAATGGGACTAATCCTATAAACAACCTCCAAGGTTATTAGGGAGATTAAATGAGATTAAACCTCACTTACAATTAAATACCGAAACCCCATTAGAAACAGCTGAAGAGAGAATGAGTCAACTAAATAATCATTCAGCATACTATATCAAAAAGTAAGCATATAAAGACAAAAAATAAAGATGGAACAAAAAGAGTAAAAATTATAGAGCATGCAATGGGAAGGTCTAATATATCTACAGTTGGAATCCCAAAACTTAGATGAGAAATAAAGTGACCAAAGAAATACTTGATGTGACTATGTGTAAGAATTTTACAGAATTTATGAGACTATAATCCATACATTTAATAAAGCCAATGAGTCTCAAACCATATAAATAAATGAAAAAAAGCCACAGTCACATGACAGTAAAACTTTCAGATTACAAAGGCATATATATTAAAATAAGTGAGAATAAAATATTGCCTTCAAATGAACAACAGTTACAGAAATCATAGCTGATTTCTCAACAGTAACTGAAGTTAGAAAAGAGCATAATATCAAAGTGACGACAAAATATACTGCATACCAAAATCTTTGGAATGTTGTGAAAGCAGTACTTAGTAGAAATTTACAGTCCTAAATGTATACATCAAAAATGAAAGGCCAGGTGCAGTGGTTCATGCCTGCAATCCCAGCATTTTGGGAGGCCAAGGTGGGAGATGGCCCTGAAGTTCGAGAGCAACCTGGAGCAACATAGTGAGACCCCATATCTCCAAAAGAAAATTGGAATATTAGCCAGGTGTGGTGGCATGGGCCTGTAGTTCCAGCTACTTCAGAAGCTGAGGTGGGAGGATCATTTGAGCCAGGAGGCTGTCGAGACGGCAGTGAACCATAATTGCACCCCTGTACTCCAGCCTGGGCAATACATACGCAGAGAGAAATTCTGTCTCAAAAAATAATTGATTATATAAAATATAGGTTAAAAGTTTGAATAAACTATATAACCAAGTCAATTTGGTGGGGAAAACATCAGTACAGTAGCCTAAATAATTTAGAAGTAAATGGTGATGATAATATATCGACAACAAGAAAACTAACATCTGCTAGAGACCATGAGCTAGGGACTATTTGAGACACACAAAATTAAATGAGGCTAATAAATTGCAAATGTGAGACCCAAATAACCACAGTAGTAAAAAAGGAATATCTCTATAATGCCTGAAGTTATTTTAAAAATATTTAAATAAGTTTTTAGCAATAACTTGAATTCTTAGATTAAATGTGCAAACTGCTGAAGAGCTAAGTTATCAAAACTAACTGAAAAGAAATGATCATATTTCTTAAATTATTTCAGTGCTGTCTTTGGCCTTTCTATGATGTTCTCTTTGTGTATTATTTTATATTTGTATTATAATAATTTTAAAAATAGAGAAATCAAATTTGTAATCAGAAATTTTTTCAGAAAGAAAATTCTGAGCTAAATGCCTTCAGTGATTAGTTCTCTAAAATATTCAAAGAAGAAATAATTCCAATTTTATACAAACTCTGAGAGAATAGAAAATGGGACACATTTCCAATCTCATTTTCCTAAATTACCTTGATACTGAAATGCACCAAAGACTATATGAATAACTGAAATGTTATATGAGCAACTTAAAAAAATAAAAAAGGCATGATCGAAAAAATTTAGCATTCATTGATGATTCAACGAACTTGGCAAACTAGACATAGAAGGCTACTTCCTCAATATAATCAGGTATAATTACTGAATTATTCCATTTTCTGTTGCTTACCATAGAATACCTGACATTGGATTATTTATAAAGCAAAGGAATTCATTTCTTACACTTGTAGAGGCTAAGAAGTTTAAAGTCAAGGGACTGCATCTGATGGGGAC
>CAUYLZ010065937.1:0-32505 GCA_963573645.1 Pithecia hirsuta
CTAAAAAACCCCACAAAAAAAATAAAAAAAAAATCTTCTATACCTACTCCAAAAAAAAAAAAAAAAAAAAAAAAAAAAAGGAAAAGAGAAAAAAAAGGCTCAGTAAGCTGAAGTCCTAAGCCAAGCTGGGAGGTCACCATGGCAACCCCCTGTCATCCTCACACAGGGAGCACCCATTTGCCACAGCTCCAGCCAGGGAGGTGGGTCAGAGCTGGAGGGGAAACAGTCTGTTTTCAAGCAGTCTTATAAGCCAAGGGCAGAAGGCACAGGAAAGAGCATTAATGCAAATCTGAGACTGCCTAAAATGCAATGGTGATAATAGCCCTGTATTGAGTCCTTATCATCTGGTAGATACCATGATTTTTCATCCTCACCAGAGCCGATGAAACTTTTATGATCCTCATTTAAGTGATGAGAAAATCAGAGATTAAGGAATCTGTCCAAGGGCACACAGTAGATGATGGAGCCAGGATTTGAAATTAGTCTGCATTCATTCCTCAGCGTTCTCCTTACCACCACAATTGGGGTGGGCAGCCTCTATGTGGCTCACACCGATTCTTCATCTGGTCTCTGTTTTCTGGGCTCCCCTCTGGCCACCTACTACTCCATCCCCTGTACCACTTCCATGCTGAACTGCAGACAGGTCCCCGAATTGCACACCCTCTTCCTACCTCCATGCCCCTGTCCTGCTGTACCCTCAGCTCTCCTCCATGGCTGCTGCACTCCTGTTGACCCTTTAGACTTATCCCAAGCTTCATTTCTTTTCTTTTTTTTTTTTTAATAGAGTCTTGCTCTGTCGCACAGGCTGGAGTGCAGCAGGGCGATCTTGGCTCACTGCAACCTCCGCCTCCCTGTTTCAAGTGATTCTCCTGCCTCAGCCTCCCAAGTAGCTGAGATTACAGGTGGCTGCCACCATGCCTGGCTAATTTTTGTATTTTTGGTAGAGATGGGGTTTCACCATGTTGGCCAGGCTGGTCTTAAACTCCTGACCTCAGGTGATCCACCCGCCTCAGCCTCCCAAAGTGTGGCTCACGGTGTGAGCCACCGTGCCCACCCCAAGCTTCATTTCTTTAAGATGTCTCCCCCTGACTCCCTAGCGTAATGCCCTCCTCAGTGTTCCCCTAGAGGCATAACCACTATTTTTGTAAGCACTCTGTATCTCCAGGCAGCTGCATTGCCCTTATAGGTCAGGCGACCACAGCACTGACCTATAAGGAATGTTTGTTTCTCTGGTAGAGGGAACAAGCACCCACCCGGGGCTGCAGCCAGGTGTGTAGTGAGTCTGCAGTAACCACTGTTTTACCATTAGATGTGCCATGTGGCAATTGTTAGTGTGGATCTACACTAGAATGATCTCTTAGGGGATAGAACTGTTGTGTCTGCTTCTTCGTCCCCATATCTTTCCTACCATAGCTTTGGACCTAGAGTAGGTATTCAGGAAATATGTGCTGAATTAATGAATGAATGATCAAGCATATTCCTGCCCACTCTTCATTTCTGCTACCAGCCCCAGGGCAGGGTGAACTCAGGGACTACATTAACCCAAGCAGCCTACCGAGTTCTTCTGTCTTTCACCTGGCTGGTTCCTGACCACTCCCCAAACACCTGCCCCCTCCGGTCTCCTTAAGCCTCATCTACCTCTCCTCCCACCACAGCTTCTACTCACAGCCATTTGCCCGGGAAACTAAGATGCTGGGTGAATCGTTTATCATCACCTCTACCACATCATCCCATGAACCTGGCTTTTTCCCTTGGGCTCACCTGTCTGTGTTCCTCTCCTTTGTGGGACCTCAAGTATTCCCTGGTCTTTGAAAGTCACTTTTCTCTCCCTCCAGAAATTTATCTGCAGCTTCAACATCTCCTCCAAGATGCAGTCACATATTTTTTTAAGTGCAAATACGTGCAAATCAAACTCAATTTGTTTGAAAAGTGCCCTGGTTTTCCTCATGTTCTTCATCATTTTCCAGCACCTGGGAAATAGTACTCCGAAGACTCCAGCCAAATTTGCCCGTCTGTTTCTTTGTGATCAGACACCTGACTTTTATCACCAAGGCCCCAAACTCCCCAGAGCTCCCAGCCAAGCCTGGCAGGAGAAGTGAGGCCTCAGCAAACCTAAGGGTGAGTACTCATGTGAAAATGCTGCATCTCCTGAGCTGCAGCCTGTTCTTTCCATGTGCAAATTCAGCCTAGGGTTGTAGATCTTCAGATTCATCAAAAGAAACTGGGAGCCCAGGTTTTTATGTTGACAGCTCTTGGTTTTTTAATATTGGTCCAATTTTTTTTTTTTTTTTTTTTTTGAGACAGAATCTCATCCTGTTGGGTCACTGCAACATCTGCCTCCCAAGCTCAAGCTATTCTCCCTGTCTCAGGCTCTCAAGTAGCTGGGATTACAGGTGCCTGCCCCCACGCCTGGCTAATTTTTGTATTACAGGTGGGGTTTCACCTTTTTGGCCAGGCTGGTCTCGAACTCCTGACCTCAGGTGATCCACCTGCCTTGGCCTTGAAAAGTGCGGGGATTACAGGCATGAGCCACCGTGCCTAGCCTTTTGTTTTCTTAATAGATTTTATATTTTACAGCAGATATAGGTTTACAGAAAAAAAAATTACAGAAAAATTGTGCAGAAGGTACAGTTTCAATTCCCTCCCTCCCCACCCTCTGTTATTAGCATTTGCATTAGTGTAGTCTGTTTGTTAAAACTGATGAACCAACATGGGCACAATGTTATTAACTATGGTCCCTTGTTTACATTAGGGCTCATACTTTGTGCTGTGCATTCTACGGGCTTTGACAAATGCTTAATGTCATGTTTCCACCATCACAGTATCATGATGGTTTTTAATTTTTTGTTATTATTATTTTTTAATTTAGACAAGGTGTCACTCTGTTGCCTGGGCTTGAGTGCAGTGGCATTAAAACAGCTCACTGCAACCTCAACCTCAGGTCATGTGATTCTCCTGCCTCTGCCTCCCTAGTAGCTGGGACTACAGGCATGCACAACCACACTTGGCTAATTTCTTAATTTTTTTTTTTTTTGGTAGAGATGTGGGGGTCTCACTATGTTGCCCAGGCTGGTCTTGAACTCCTGGACTCAAGTGATCTTTCTGCCTTAGCCTCCCAAAGTACTCACAGGTGTGAGCCACTGTGCCCAACCCATGCAGATTATTGTTTAAACACTTCAGTCATCGGAAGTCTCTGCTTTCTACACTCTTTCATCCCAGCGTGCCCCTCCTTCTTACTGTATCTGCCCCACAGTGTTCAGCTATTCTCCCCTCTCTGCACTCCTGAGAGCTTCCTGTCCCTATACATGGTTAGTTTTTCATCTGCGTCATCTTTCTACCAAATTCCGAGCTCCTGGAGGCACTTGGAGGTTTAAATTAGAAGTCCCAGTCTTCCCAGTGCCTAGGGTGCTTTTGAGATGCACCTGCAGGCATATTGAGCAACACACCTGCCTGCAGATGTGTTGTCTCTGAGGCTTCCAGGAAGATGTGTCAGGTCCTGTTGACAACAGAGAGAGACAGAAAGCATGTGGCAAGGGATGGAGACTTGGGCACATCTTCGGTGGCAGTGACTGCAGGGAGGAGAGAGGAGGTGTTCCAGTGAGAACAGTTTTAGAGAGAGGAGAGGTGAGGACAAACCACTTTGATGGGGAGGATGCTCGAATCCTTGGGAGCTGCCCCATAGAATCCCTAAGCTGGGGTCTCAGACTCATGTGGTCCAGGGTCCTCCTTCTCCTGGTAGAAACAATGAGGCCCAGAGAGGGGAGGGGAGTGTACCCAAAGCCCCAGAACAGGTCTGTGGCCAGCAAGCCTCAGAACCCAGGGCGCTCTCTGCCTCTTGCAGCCTTCCTGGATGAAGACAGTCCTGCCGTCACCCCCACCTTCTCGAAGAATGGCCTGTAAGAGGTGGTGCCCCGTGTGGGGCCGAGGCTTGCTCCCCAAGCAGAGCCGAGAGAAAGCCCAGGGTGTGGCTGGCAAGCTGTGAGTGTAGACTGGGTAGCAGCCGGTGGGGCAGGACAGGGAGAAGGAAGTGAAAGGGATGAGTTGGGGCCACGTACTCCACCTTCCCCTTCACCTGCCTGTCCCCAGCAGCAGCCTCCCTCAGGAAAGTGAGTTTGAGAAGGAAAACAAATGCAAAACCCCTCCTCCTTAGTGGGGCTGTCCTCCCAGTCCCCCAAGGCAGCCTGGGCTCTCTTTCCCACCCACAGCTCACCCAGCTGTTGCCCTCACTATAGCCAGAAGAGGACACATACCTTCTAGTCTGCTAAAGAGACCCAAAGGGGTGATTGACTGTTCCCGTGACATGCCCCACATAGTCATGCCTCTGTGCCTTTGCTCAAGTAAGCTGTCCCCTCTGCCAGAGTGCCGTGCCCTCTCCCTTCCCATGCTGACAGATTCTTCCTGCTCTCTTATGCTCCATTCACACACCATCTCCTCTGTAAATGACCCTAAGCCTGCTTCCCCCACACGTGAAGGTGCTCCTGCCCGGCTGTCTCCACTGCACTTTGTCTCCACCATCCACACAGCATCTAGCACATGGGCTCACCAGTTTGCGTGTCTCCCCTGTTCTGCAGGGAGCTCCCCCAAGGCTCAGGCTGTGGTTATTCCCCTGTGTCCTTAGCTGTCAGCAGAGTGCCTGGCACAGAGCTGATGCACCACAGGGATGAGTGGATGAGTGGACGGACAGATGAATGAATAGCCAGTCTTTGAGTAAAACAGCCAACACTTCCCATCGATTCTCTTTTAATTTTTTTTAGATGAAGCCTCACTCTATTGCCCAGGCTGGAGTGCAGTGGTGCAATCTCAGCTCACTGCAGCCTCCACCTCCTGAGGTCAAGCAATTCTTCTGCCTCAGCCTTCCAAGTGGCTGGGATTACAGGCTCCTGCCATCACGCCTGGCTAATTTTTTTGTATTTTTAGTAGAACGGGGTTTCACCATGGTGGCCAGGCTGGTCTCAAATTCCTGACCTCAGGTGATCCACTGACCTTGGCCTCCCAAAGTGCTGGGATTACAGGTGTGAGTCACTTTGCCTGGGCTAATTTTTGTATTTTTAGTAGAGACAGGGTTTTGCTATGTTGACCAGGCTGGTCTCGAACTCCTGACATCAGGTGATCTGCCCACTTCAGCCTCTCAAAGTGCTGGGATTACAGGTGTGAGGCACCAAGCCCAGCCAAGTCTCTTCTTCTATACTGAAAATAGATCCAGGTCCTATCTTTCAGGAATCTAAATTGTGGCTACCAAAATGACCACACCTAAAAGAATCAGAGAATGATATAAATCAAGCTAATAATAATAATGACCTTTGATTGAGCTATTCGCTGTCAACCACACTCCATGCAAAGAACCTTATTACATTGTTTCATTTAAATCTTCATGCAGTTTACAAGCTAAGGACAGAGAGGCTGAGAAAGCTAAGACCAAGGCTGAGAAAGTTAAGCAACATGTTCAAAAGCACCAGTCAGGGAGTAGAGAAGCCGGGTCTGAAATCCAGATCGGGGTGACCCTGAACTCTGGTCTCAGCCATCTCCTTATAGCTAGAGGGTTCAGGGAGGAGGAGAGCAGCAGGAGAGGAGTCACTGGAGCCGGCATCCCTCCTGGAGGAGGCTGACAATGGGCTGTGTCTGAAAGGCTACCAGGCAAGTGGCCAGCTAGAGGGGATTCAAGGCTTGGGGACGGGCCTGCAGCCTGGCCAGCCTGGAGAGACTCCCAGGGAGTTGCAGGGGATGACAGTGGGGATGGCCATTATCCCAGCCTGTGCTTACCCTGAGTGGCCCACAGTGATGTGGCTGGCCACCCCTTCTTAGAGCCCTGCCAGGTTCCCTTTGCCTTTGCCTCTGTCACCCCTCCCCCTGGGTCTGCAGATGAGAATCAGGCCCATTGCCTCTGTCATGGGCTGGTTGTCTTGGGTGTGGACTTGACCCAAGTTGGAGGGCAAGGCCAGTTCAGTGGGCAGAGCCGCTTCTCCCTGGAGCATGCCTGCTGAGGGAATGCCTCTCCCAGCCACCAGACCAGTTTCCAGTTTCCAGGGTGGGGCGGCCAGGCAGAAACAGGTTTCTGTGAAGTGACACTCCCTTCATTCACCAACTGGTCGCATGACTGTATCCCGCCACTTGGAGCCATGCCAGTGACTCCTGCCCTGGATTGGGGATTTGGCCTGGACGCTGGGTTACCCTGGGAATGTGGCTTTGCCCTTGTTCACCAGGCACTGTAGGGGCCTGGTGGTTCTGAACCTTTCCTGGCTCACAGATGCCACTGAAACTTTGTTGAAAGCCATGGCCCCAGTCCCCAGTGACACATACACACACACACATACATATATATGCACCCACACACACATAATTTAACCTATAATTTGATGGACTCCCTAAGGCCCATTCATGAATTTCCATGGACCCCAGGTTAAAAACCCCCATCCTCGAAGATAGAGAGTAGTTTGGTGGTTACCAGAGGCTGGGAAGGAGGTGGGGGATGAAGGGGAGAAAAAAAGAATATAAATGTATTTACAATCACTAAACTAGATGGTAAATTATATATGCATATTTTACCTAAATTTTTTTTTTTTTTTTTTTTTTTTGGAGACAGAGTCTCACTCTGTCACCCAAGCTGGAGTGCAGTGGTACAATCTCAGCTCATTGCAACCTCCGCCTCCCAGGTTCAAGCAATTCTTGTGCCTCAGCCACCTGAGCGGCTGGGACTACAGGTGGACACCACCATGCCCAGCTAATTTTTTGTATTTTAGTAGAGACAGGGTTTCACCATGTTGTCCAGGCTGGTCTTGAACTCCTGAGCTCAGGCAGTCTGCCTGTCTGGGCCTCCCAAGGTTGCTAGGATTACAGACACAAGCCACCGTGAACAGCCTCAATTTTTGTTTTTTAAATCATCTTAAAAGTTTTTGCAGTGGACAGCTCACTCTTCTGAATGTGTTCTTTACAGTAATAGTAGCCACAATAGTAGCCATAATGGTAAATAACACTGGCATTGATTCAGTGTTTTGTAGTTAATAAAGTTTGTTCACATCTATTATTGTTTCATTTTAGCTCCCCCATAGCCGTGGCCAGGGAGGTATTAATATTCTTATTTCACAGATGGCAAAATGAAAGTCGTTTGGAAAAAGCCCAGCCAAATTCAAACCTAGAAGATGGCAGAGAGGAGACCTGACCTCAATGATCCAAAATCCCAAGCTCTGTGTGCCTCTCCGCATCTTCATAGATCCTCCAAGCTCAGGCAGTCCTGGGTACTTGTTGTAATACATCAGGGAATATTAGTGAAACCACCTTTGCAAAATTATGACTGAGACAGTGAAAGAGATCTAACTTAATTGACTCCATCTTGCTTCTAACCTCCAAGCTGTCTTTGTTCATTCCTGGGCGTAGGCTGAACTTACTTTGGGAGAAACTTGGTTTGTAGTTTATAGTTTAAACAAAAGCGGTAACAGCCCTTTTGCAAAGCAGACCTCCTTCTCGCCTGGGGACTAAACTATCATTAGCCATGGGATTAGAAATGATGGTTTGGAGTCATGCAACTGGAGGCCACAAGATTCGGACCCTCCCTAAACTCCTCGTAAGATCAGGGCTTGAGATATTTTGCAGCCCCTGACACTTAATGGATCAGCTGGCACCACCCAGATCAATAAACTGGCTCATCTGATCTTGTCCCCACCCAAGGAACTGACTCAGTATAAGAAGACAGCTTCTACTCCCTATGATTTCATCCCTGACCAGCGCTCCTGGCTCACTGGTTACCCCCACAACCCACCAAGTTATCCGTTAAAAACTCTGCTCCCCTGAGTTAAAAACTCAGCCGGACACGGTGGCTCACGTCTGTAATCCCAGTGCTTTGGGAGTCCGAGGTGGGCAGATCACCTGAGGTCAGGAGCTTGAGACCAACCTGGCCAACATGGCAAAACCCCATCTCTGCTAAAACTACAAAAATTAGCCAGATGTGGTGGCATGTGCCTGTAATCCCACCTACTTTGGAGGCTGAGGCAGGAGAATCGCTTGAACTCGGGAGGCGGAGGTTGCAGTAAGCCAAGATGGTGCCACTGCACTCCAGGCTGGACAACAAGAGTGAGACTGTCTCAAAACACACAAAAAAAAGCCAACAACACTGCTCCCTGAATGCTTGGGGAGACTTATTTGAGTAATAACAAAACTCCAGTCTCCCACACAGCAGGCTCTGTGTGAATTACTCTTTCTCTTTCTCTACTGCAACCCCCCTGTCTTGATGAATCTGCTCTGTCTAGGCAACAGGCGTTTACAAATGTGGGGACTCATCCAGGATTGCCTTTGTTTCAGTGGCCCCCTTCCAATGATGGTTCCAGAAACCGGTCCCGGTGGCTGCCCAGTTCTCTTGGACTGGGGGCTGACTCTGGTACTCTCTCTACTGGCGGGGTGCTGCCAACCCAATGTGCATGGATTTAATTGCAATGGAGAAATAGTCGTGGGGAGATGTAACTGTAGCTCTATCACAGGGTGTCTGTGTAGCCCCATGATGGGGTGTCTGTCAGTAGCCCCACTGTGGGATGTCTGAATTGGTGAGTATCTTAAGAGCCATCAACGCCTCCTTCCTTCTTCCGACTGGTTCTGTAGGACTGTGGTGTGGTGTCTGTAGCCCCATTGCAGAATGTCTGTAGTTTTACCATGGGGTGTCTGTGTCTGTAGCCCCATTGTGGGGTGTCTGTTCAGCTCCTGGTGGGGTCTTGATTGGCTCTTTCTAACTAGTAGGAAGAGTCCTGGTTTGTGAGACTTATCCTCAGTCAGGAAGATTTTGTAGAGGTTTCTCAGATGGAGAATAGGAGGATAGTCTGGAAGGGATACTCTTGGAGTTCTTGGTTAGGGATCTGACTTGGAAGGCCTTCTGTCTGTCTCCTCTTTGTGTGTGTTTGTATATATGGATGGGATCTCAGGAGGGCTTGCTGATGGAAGTCCAGCAGGTCTAACTCAGAGAATCCTTATTTGTCTAGTCATATTCAATATGCGCTAAAGAAAGCTCAACCGGCCTGTATCTCGGGGTGACTATCTGCTCTTCACCTTGCCCAGAGACCCCATTGTGAATTACCATTCGGGGGTCTTCCCTCCCCACCTGGAGTGGATCAAAAACAGGGACCAATGGGAAAAAGTTTGAGCTTTTCCAGGCTGATATTGGGTGCTGAGAGGTGACTAATGTCTGTTTTATTATATTTATTTTGCTGGGATGGAAAATATTATTGTAACCTGTTGGGCAGCATTTTGCAAATTAAGAATCTTGCCTATGGTTTCATAAAACAGTAAAGGGTGGTTTTCTCTTGTAAAATGGCTTGAACCCCACAGCTATAGCAGAAGTGAGCCAGGCCATCATAAGCCACTCCATTCTTCTGGAAGTTGAAGAGAAAGGGAACCCAGAAACCTGGTATGCCAGCAAAAAGGGTAAGAAATTCTTACCAGCCAAGTTTCTGGTCTCTCTGTTTCTCTGTCTGGGTAAAACAGTAAACTATTGATCTCCTCTGCAAGGGTTTGATTAATAGAAAAAAGGATTTGTGGGACTAGTCTTAGTCTGTAGCAAATCTGCTGTACTTAGTGCTAAGAATTTGTCTCTCTGTGTTCTATGATGAAGAGGGGGTATCAGAGGATAGAATGTGGCTTTAGGACCCCTATAAGCCCACTTTTCAAGCCAGCCTGCCAGGCTGGTCAGTTACAAACTTTGCTGCAGGTCCCTGAAACCAATACCAAATGCAATTTCTTTGTCTTGCTTTGTGTCTTTAAGAGCTTAACCTTGTGACTATGTGGGGATATGTTCTCCTGGTTTCTGCCATCCAGAGGACAGGAATTTGGGGGTTCATGTCATAGTTAGTCCTAAACATTTTCTCAAGCAGTTAAAAGCCTGTGCAAGCTGGAGATTGGCTTCTCCAGGTTCCTTCTGGGGAGAGCAATGGAAACTGCTCAGTGCTGTAACTCAGCGGCTGGCATACAGTCATATATGACATAGCAACCAATATCTATATCATGTATAACAAATATCACAAAACAGTACTTACCTTTACTCTGCAGTACGCTGGTATTTTCTGTCTATTCTTTTCCATACGATTCTATCTTTAAGTGTTAGTCATGACTCAGTAAATAGATTTCACGATCCTTTGAGAGGTTGTGACCTGCAGTTTGGAAAGCACTGTGTGAGCAGACATAATCATGGTTTTAATGAATGGCAAGCTACTTGGGGGTTGTTTATAATCTTGCTGAGGTGGGCATTTGACACACGCTGCAGGGAGGCTGAAGTTCAGGCACGTGTCGTGCAGCTGATGAGTGACCTCAGCTGCCCTCCAGCTCCCTGTCCTGTGAGTTGGTCCTTTTCTCCCTGTGGTGGATTCAGGCATTGGCAAGGCTGGATGAGCTTCTGGTCCTTCTGACTCTAGTGTATGCACATGCACATGCTCCCACGGTTCATTAAAGTCCTTCTTTAACTTTGACTTTGCCAGGTCCTCACTGTGTGACCTCAGACAAGCCATTTCCTATCTGAGGTTCTCAGGAGAAGAAGAGGCTGGGCACGGTGGCTCACGTCTGTAATTCCAGAACTTTGGAAGGCTGAGGCAGGTGGATCATGAGGTCAGGAGATCGAGACCACCCTGGCCAACATGGTGAAACCCCATCTGTACTAAAAATACAAAAATTAGCCGGGCGTGGTGTTGCATACCTGTAGTCTCAGCTACTTGGGAGGCTGAGGTAGGAGAATCCCTTGAACCCACAAGATGGAGGTTGCAGTGAGCTGAGATTGCGCCACTGCACTCCAGCCTGGCAAGAGATCAAGACTCAGTCTAAAAAAAAAAAATGGAAGAAGGGTGGGTTGAGCTAGTCTGTGCTTCTCCAAATAGCAGGGGGGTGCGGTTTGCAGCAGCAGGATGTGTATAATATGTATTTTTTTCTGGAAGATTTGGAGAAAATAAATTTTTGTATTAAAACAACTATAAATTATGAAGCAGACTATAAAATGCACATGATTTTTATGCTACTTTTTTATTGTGGTAAAATATACATAACAGAAAATTTGTCATTCTAAGCACTTAAAAACGTCTAATTCATTGGCATTGAGTACATTCACATTGTTGTGTGGCTACGAGAAACTCCCATCTCCACAACTTTCTCATCTTCCCAAATAGAAACCACGTAACCCTTAAACACTAATTCCCCATCCCCTACCTGTCCCCATGGCCCCCCGCCAGACTGTCTTTACATACATGTCTCTATAAAGTTACCTACTCTAGGCACCTCATCTTAATGGATCGTATATTTGTCCCTTTGTGTTGTCTGGCTTATTTCATTTAATTTTTTCAAGCCTCAACCATGTTGAAACATGGATTAGAATTCTATTCCTTTTTTTTTTTTTTTTTTGAAACAGGATCTTGCTCTGTTGCCCAGGCTGGAGTGCAGTGATGTGATCACAGTTCACAGCGGCCTCGAACTCCATGGCTCAAGCAGTCCTCCCACCTCAGCCTCTGGAGTAGTTGAGATTACAGGCATGAACCACCACATTGGGCCTTCCATTGTTTCTTCAGGCTGAGTAATATTTTGTAGTATGGATATACCACATTTTGTGTATCCATTCATCTGCTGATGAGTATCTGGGCTTCTACCTTTTGGTTGTTGTGAATGATGCTTCTATGAAAATTGGTTTAGAAATACCTGCTTCAGGCCCTGCATGGTGGCTCACGCCTGTAATCCCAGTACTTTGGGAGGCCAAGGTGGGAGGATCACTTGAGCCCAGGAGTTCGAGACCAGCCTGGACAATATAGGGAGACCCTATCTCTACAAAAAATACAAAAATTAGACAGTGTGGTGGAGTGTGTCTATGGTCCCAGCTAATTGGGAGGCTGAGGTGGGAGGATCACTTAATCCCAGGAGGTCAAGGCTACAGTGAGTCACGATAGCCTGGGTGACAGAGTGAGACTCTGTCAAGAAAAAAAATTGGTTTCAGCCCCTTTCACTTCTTTTGCGTATATGCCTAGAAGTGAGATTGCTGGATTGTATGGTAATTCTGTTTAATTTTTTGAGAAACTGTCGTACTGTTTTCCATAGCTGTTGCACCGTTCTACAGTCCCACCAGAAATGCATGTTTCCATTTCTCAACACCCTTGCCAGTGCTTACCTTCTGTGTTTTTTGTTTGGTTTGGTTTTTGATAGTAGCCATCCTAATGGCTAGGAAGTGGTATCCCATTATGGTTTAGAATTGTGCTTCCCTAAGGACTAGCGGTGTTGAGAATCTTTTCATGTGCCTATTGGTGGTTTTGTTTTTTTCTTTTATATTGGCTGTTTGTATATTTTGGAAGAAGTATCTATTCAAACCATTCACCCATTTTTGAATTGGCTTGTTTGGAATTTTTTGTCAAGTTCTGGGAATTCTTTTTTTTTTTTTTGACATGGAGTTTCACTCTTTTTGCCCAGGCTGGAGTGCAGTGGTACAATCTTGGCTCACTGCAACCTCCGCCTCCTGGGTTCAAGTGATTCTCCTGCCTCAGCCTCCTGAGCAGCTGGGATTACAGGTGCCCGCCATCACACCCAGCTAAGTTTTGTATTTTTAGTAGAGATGGGGTTTCACCATGTTGGCCAGGCTGGTCTTGATCGCGTGACCTTGTGATCAGCCTGCCTCTTCCTCCCAAAGTGCTGGGATTACAGGCATGAGCCACCGTGCCTGGCCAAGTTCTGGGCATTTTTTATACATTCCGGATATTAGTCTCTTATAGACATCTGATTTGCAAATCTCCCATTCCGTGGGCTGTCTTTTCACTCTCTTGGTGGTGTCCTTTGGTGCATACAGGTTTTTAATTTTGATCAAATGTTTTAAGGTAAAACAGAAGTCTGCAAGCGGCTGGGCACCCTGCTTCTGGGTTCTGCTTCCCTCCATCCTCCCCCAGGGTGCAATTCAGTCCTTGGTTGTGGTGAGGACTGCCAGGGCCTTCTGGCACAGTGATGGGATCAAGACTCTGCCTTGGTCACCTTCTGGGCTCTGTGCTGTTTTCTATCCACATAAAGGAGGTTAGACAGGAGCCCCATGGGAGCATGGGAGGGAGAGGATCAGAAGTGTAGCTCAGCCACCCAGCGTCTGCCTGAATGCAGGATCTCCCCTTCACCTCTCACTCTCTGTTCTGCTCCAGCCATGCTCCCACCCTCCACCTCACAGTACTGGCTAAAGAAGCCAGCTCCTCCTGCCACACGCAGGAGGCATTCAGACCACTCTGAGGGTAAGCAGAAAGGTGATGCTGGCTTCCTTCTCCCGACATCTCCTCGCTATCTTCTCACAAAACCTGAAACCCCTCTGTGACCCTTGCTTCTTTGGGTCAAATGTATGACCACTTGTCTGAAATGCCTTCAATAAAATCCAGACATCCAGTGATGATTTAGACTGGATGACTTCTCAGGAGCTTCCAGGTCTCATGTTTCCATTCTAAAGCAAGCATGGAGAAACTTCCTACCAAACAGAATTCTTTGCCTTTGCTATGAGTTGCCCGACTATGAATTGAGTAGTTTGTTTTCCAATATATTTTTCAGGAACAAGGAAGTGGCATTACAGCTAGGTCTAGCCAGAGTTTTTCATATTGAGGGTCGCTGTGTTCCTTTATTAGGATAATAGGCTGTCTGGGGAACACTGGGTAACTCTGGCCTTTCCCAGCGAATACTTATTTGGGATCCTTTCAGAAAGCACCTGGCACAATCCAGAGAGAGGGAAAGAAATAGAGGCAAAAAAATGTAACACAGATTGAGATTTATTCACAGGGATATGGTCTTCCAGGTGCAAGTCTTGGTTTTGTGGTAAAAGAGACTTTAAATATCCCTGTAAAAAGTGAGTTGGCTGGGTGCAGTGACTCACACCTGTAATCTCAGCACTTTGCGAGGCTGAGGTGGGTGGATCACCTGTGGTCAGAAGTTCAAAACCAGCTCGACCAACATGGAGAAAAGCTATCTCTACAAAAAAAAAAAAAAAAAAAAAAAAAAAAAAAAAAAATAGCAGGGTGGGGGGTTTGGAAAAAGTAATCATTGCAGATGGACCTACGCCAATTGCTCATTCACAGTGACTGTATTTCATCAGTGAATTTCAACATGCACTTTTTTGTGACATTTTAACAGCTCTGAAATTAGGATTCATTTCCCATCATGGTGCTTCATGATAAAATTGGCAGCACTTTGTGTGTGTGTGTGTGTGTGTGCGTGTGTGTGTGTGTGTGTGTTAGTGGTACACAAAAAGCAGCATGACTTCCAACTGATAGATAGTGTCTGAAGTTGATTGAAATACAGTCCTAGGCTCATACAGTATCTGCAGGTACCTGAGAACTAGAAGGACCCCCACAATCTCAGCACCAGGTGGCACAGCACTATGAAAGATTGAGGCTGAGTTCCACCGTGAATATCTTTTTTTAAAAATTTATTTATTTTTATTTTTTTGAGATAGAGTCTCGCTCTGTCGCCAGATTGGAGTGCAGTGGCACAATCTTGGCTCACTGCAACCTCCACCTCCCAGGTTCAAGTGATTTTCCAGCCTCAGCCTCCCAAGTAGCTGGGATTACAGGCACCCACAAGTAGGCAGAGAAATAATATAATGACCTAGCACACCCCAGCAAGCTACTCTTCCTCCTGAGTAGCTAGGACCACAGGCACATGCCACCATGCCTGGCTTATTTTTGTATATTTGGTAGAGACAGGGTTTCACCATGTTGCCCATATTACCCAGACTGGTCTTGAACTCTTGGACTCAAGCGATCCACCTGCCTTGGGCTCCCAAAGTGCTGAGATTACAGGTGTGAGCCACTGTGTCTGGCTACAGCAAGCTATTCTTTTAGGAACGCTTAGACATACCTTGCTTGAAAGTTCACATGTGGTTAACGTGAAAAGCTGTGGCATGCTTCAGCTGAACTTCTAGTTGTATTCAAACCATTGACTCTTCCCTAAAGGGCTCATCTGGGCTCATTCAGAGGAGCTGCCTCTCTGGGGTGTACCATAGCTGTCACGCAAGAGAGAGGGAACCTTCTCACTAATTCACATATCTCTAATTCCACTAATTCCTCCAAAGAAACAGCATTCACTCTGCTAATTAGCAAACCCTCTGATGTTGATTAAAAATAACCCCAACTGAACCAAAGCTGTGCTCTCCGGAATGTGTGTGTGAGTTTATGATTTGTCTTTCAAATGCTAACTAATCACTCCCTCTCCGCCAGTGGTCTGGATTAAAACTAACATTTCCGTATCATGCTATCTATGTGTATTTGAAAGCAAATTTCAGACAGCATAAGAACAGCAAATGAGTACTTGTGATTTGGGACACATTTTTCAGCAATTAGCATTAAACACCACTTTAAAACGTATCAATTTCAAACAACTTTGTTGGCGGTGAGAGTATTTTTCAAGCAAACTGTGAGGCAACTCAAGAGTGGCTATAGTTGTGAAGATGCTCTCGTTGATTATGAACACACTTATTTCTGTGAACTGTGAGTGGAGGCTGGGTGCTGTGGCTCACACCCGTAATCCCTGCATTTTGGAAGGTGGAGGCGAGTGGATCACTTGAGCTCAGGACTTAGAGACCAGCCTGGCCAACACGGTGAAACCTCATTTCTGCCAAAAACTACAAAAATTAGCTGGGCATGGTGGCATGTACCTAGAGCCCTAGCTACTTGGGAGGCTGAGGTGGGAGAATCTCTTGAACCTGAGAGGTGGAGGTTGCAGTGAGCCGAGATCACACCACAAGGAAGAAAGTAAGCAAGCAAGGAAGGAAGGAAGGGAGGGATGGAGGGAAAGAGGGAGGGAGGAGGGAGGGAGGGAGGGAGGGTAAAGAGTACTCTAGTGAGTACCTTGGATTTATTTGCTTGGCTTGGTTCTTTTGGTGTGTCTCAGGGCAACCAAGCACCAGCCAGCTTTCTGGAAGAGTTGCTTCTCTTTCTATGATCTGGGCCAGCTCCTGGTCCTCTTCCGCCCACTGGCTGGATACAGACTTAAAATCCTGCTCTCCGTCCAGGAGCAGCCTCTGGTAGAGTGGACGGTGAACAGCCCAGCTCTCCCACTGCGGTGCAACCTTGGGAAAGTTACTCCACCCTTCCCATCTTCATGTGTAACATGAGAAGACTGGGTGACCTCTAAGGCCCTTTCCAGTTCTGCAGTGTTTTTTTTTTTTTAAGACAGAGTCTTGCTGTGTTGCCCAGGCTGAAGTGCAGTGGTATGATCATGGCTCATGGCAGCCTTGACTTCCTGGGCTTAAGTGATCCCACTTTAGTCTGCCCTCGAGCAGCTGGGACTACAACACCATGCCCAGCTAATTTTTAAATTTTTTTGCAGAAACAAGGTCTCACTATATTGCCCAGGGCTGGTCTTGAACTCTGGGGTTCAACTGATCCTCCCGCTTCAGTCTCCCAAATTTCTAGAATTACAGGCATGAGCCACCAAATCTGACCTTAGCTCTGCAATTTTATGATAACTGTCTTAGTTCATTTGGCATGCTATCACAAAATACCTAAGACTGGGTAATTTATAAACAACAGAAATGTATTGCTAACAGCTCTGGAGGCTGGGAAGTCCAAGGTTATGGTGCCAGCAGATTCCCTGTCTGGTGAGGGCCCATTCCTCGTAGATGTCTCCTTCTATGTGTCCTCACACGGAGGAAGGTATGAACAAGCTCCCTCAGATCTCTTTTATATGAGCACTAATCCCACTCATAAAGGCAGAGCCTCTGTGACCTACTCACTTCCCAAAAGCCCTGCTCCTTATCACCACATTAGAGATTAGGTTTAGACATATGAATTTTGGAGAGACACAAACATTCAGATCATAGTAATCACCCATATTATTATTTAATTGCCTCCCTCCAGCATTCTTGGAGTGGATGACTCAGCAGTCTGATCGTTTTGATGTTTTTAAGGAAGCTTGATCTTGTGCCATCCTGTATATGTAGCAAGCATATGTTCAATAGTTGAACAAGCTGACTGTCCTGCTCCAGCTGGAGTTAGGCTGAAACTGACTGATTTCTTCATGCTGTCCTCTTTCAGGGAAGCAGCACAGCACCAACTAGGCAGAGACGCCCCAGGCCATGACAGCTCTTTGAGTGAGGCCTGGTAACAGGGAGGTGCTGTCACCCATTGGCCTGTCTAATCCAGCTGCAAGATGCTGAGCCTGAAGCCCCCCAGGCTGTTTAGCATAGACCAGATACCCCAGGTATGTGCTCCATTTATTATAATGGTTCATTTCCAGGGTGTGACCAGGGCTCTGCAACAGGGGACTGTTGTCTTCACCTAGTCTGATCTGTACAGGCCCATTCTCTTCAAGGATCACCTCCCACACTTCCTTGGGGGATATTATAGCCTCCTACTTCCCCCACCCACCTTGAAATGGAAGTGGTCCCAAAATCGTTTAAGTTGTAACCCTTCCTTGTGACATCTGTGTTTTATCCAGAAGCAAAGTCATTCCTGAAATTCCAGCTGAAGAGATGAAGCCAGCAGTAGTTGGTAGGGTAGGAGGTTTATTTTTTTAGGAGTCTCCTATGGGTGCTTGAAAGCAGGCTATGGGCAAAGGCACCCAGGGCTTGGCTCTGCTCATTTCTGTTACTTGCAGGAGGCCCAGGCCAGGTCTGCACTGGGGCGATGGGGAGGGTTGTTGAATGGGCCTTAGCATGGCCCTTTAGTGGACTCATGGGCCTGGGAGCTCACGGGCAGGTATCCTGAAATATGTGAGACTTATTGTCTGCTTTAGTAAGCCATAGGTGAGTCTGGCTGTGTGCTACAGAAAACCAGTGCACTTCCTCCTTCCCTTGCAAAGGAAACATTACGTTGCACCTCTTTGTTGACGTCAAATTTCCTTCCTTTTTGACTAAGAAGAGTGGGTGTTACTTCACGGTGGGAAGTTTCATTGGGAAGACGTGACAGAGTGGAGGAGAGCCCCTTTCTACTTGGCTGGTGGCCCAGCACTTATGACTTGCCCCAGAAAAATAATTCCTAAATAAACTCAACATCACCAATGGACGGTTGAGGGGGAAACTGCCAAAACCAAAGCCTGTGAAGCCCAGTGATTCCAGGAAGATGGCGTGGGGGAAAACCGTAAGTGATACACAGCTGTTTGGTGGGGTGAGCTGAGGAATGTGGCAAGTGATACGCAATCTACACGTGTGGCCAGCTCCAGTGACACTGGGCAGAGCGCCTGCCTCTGTTCTCACAGGGCCATTACCTTCTCTTCCTGGGGTACTTTGCTAGTTGGTTCTACCCACAGAGTATTAGCAGCTGTGATTAGTGGGTACACAGTGTGATTCTTGAATGTATTTACTTATGAAATTTGTATTGACTGCCTACCATGTGCAAGGGATTCAGAGAATAATTACATACAAATCCTGTCCTTGCATGGCTCATGTGTTGGTCAGGAAGATTTTTAAATGTGCACGAGAAATTCTTTCCTAAAGTGGGTTAGGGTCTAACTTAAGACAGGGTGATTGTTTCAGAGAAGGGACGGGTCACTTCCATCGTGGGGGAGTGTATTAGTCCATTCCCACGCTGCAATAAAGAACTGCCTGAGGCCGGGCGCGGTGGCTCACGCCTGTAATGCCAGCACTTTGGGAGGCCGAGGCGGGCGGATCACGAGGTCAAGAGATCGAGACCATCCTAGCCAACATGGTGAAACCCCGTCTTTACTAAAAGTACAAAAAATTAGCCGGGCGTGGTGGTGCGTGCCTGTAGTCCCAGCTACTCGGGAGGCTGAGGCAGGAGAATTGCCTGAAACCGGAAAACGGAAGTCGCAGTGAGCCGGGATCGCGCCACTGCACTCCAGCCTGGCGAAAGAGCGAGAAACTGTAACAAAAAAAAAAAAAAAAAAAAAAAAAAAGAAATTAGGATGTCTATGGCCTTAGAGAAGAGGAAACCCGACACAGGATGGGATAGGAGTGTGAGGATGGGGTTAGGCAGCAGCTTCCAACCCAGTTCTTGGCCTGGGGTAAAACTCCAGTTCTCATTAGCTGCTGTGCTGACAAAGCAGAGGGGGTGATGCTGCCCTCTTCATAGGGTTATCATGAGGGATGTGTGACAAAAATATGCTGAGGCACCAAAGCTTGTACACAGATATCCACAGCAGCTTTATTTGTGTAAGAGTAGCCAAAATTAGCAAACAATCCAAATGTCCTTCAAGGATGAATGAATAATCAAACTGTGGAAAATCCGTTCCACAGAATACTACTTAGTGATGAAAAGGAATGAATTACTGATAAAACCCAGGTGGATCTCAAGGGTATCAGACTGAGTTTAAAAAGCCAATCTCAAAAAGTCACATGTGGTACGATTCCATTTATATAACGTTCACAAAGGCACAGAACTACAGAGATACAAGACAAATCAGCAATTGTCAGGGCTTAGGGTTGGAGGGAGGGCATGATTTCCAAGAGGTAACACAAGAGAGCTGGTTGGTGGTAATGGAACGGCTCTGAACGCCAACTGTGGTGATGGTTACTTGATTTGACCTGTGATAAAATCTCACAGACCTACATATACACGTATGTGCAGCCCAAGAATGAGTATAAAAACTGATGAAGTCGGCCAGGCGTGATGGCTCATGCCTGTAATTCCAGCACTTTGGGAGGCCAAGGGGGGTACATCGCCTGAGGTGAGGAGTTCAACACCAGCCTGGTCAACATAGTGAAACCCCATCTCTACTAAAAACACAAAATAAGCTGGGTGTAGTGGCAGGCGCTCAGTTTCAGGTACTCAGGAGGCTGAAGCAGGAGAACCGCTTGAACCCGGGAGGCGGAGGTTGCAATGAGCCAATATCACGCCATTGCACTCCAGTGGGCAACAAGAGTGAAACTCCATCTCAAAACAAACAAACAACTGATGAAATCCAAGTTAAGACTCTGAGATGACTGCACCGCCCCAATATTAATTTCTTGGTTTTGACAATGTTCTATGTAAGATATTATTATTGGGGAGAGCTGGGTAAAGGACATGTGGGAACTCTCTGTGCTATTCCACAACTTCCTGTGACTCCTAAACTATTTTTAAAATGAAAGGTTATATAAAAGGGAAAAAAAACACTAAAGCACTTTGCACTTGGCACAGCACACTCCAAGAAATGTTGATGGGACTCAAAGATACAATAAAATAGGTCCTGAGGGCGGGCACACTTTGGAAGGCCAATGTGGGCAGATTGCTTGAGCCCAGGAGTTCAAGACCAGCCTGGGCAACATGGTAAAGTCAAAAAACACAAAATATAAGTCGGGCGCAGGGCTGTGAGCCTGTAGTCCCAGCTACTTGGGAGGCCACAGTGTAAGGATCACATAAACCCAGGATGTTGAGGCTGCAGTAAGCCGTGATTGTGCCACTGCACTCCAGCCTGGCCCACAGAGCGAGATCCCATCTCAAAAGAGAGGTCCTGGAAAGAAGAGGGAGGTTCTTTGCCTCCCCTTTAGAGCAGCTTTGGTTCACCTATAACATCTGATCACAGCCCAATTCCCCACCAGGATAGCCACGTGAAGAGGACACATGTCCGTCACAGAAGGGGAGCCTAAGGATGATATGGCTGCAAGCCATGCCCAGAGTGACCAAGGGGCAAGGGCAGACTAGAAGAGATGGTGCCCAGAGCTCAAACAGTGGAATTGTGGGTGCTGGCACTCAGCCCTGCCTTGTGGCTGAGAACCCCAGGAAACACACTGTATCTATATCAGCCACAAAACACAAACCCTTGTATGGAGTGTCAGGCCATCCCCACCCTCTTGCCCAGGGCTAGGAGGGCCCAGGATCACTAAACCCTCTGGGAGCTCAAAGAAGACTGGAAGCCTTTTCTCTCCACATATAACAAAGATTTAAAAAAAAAAAAAAAGCAATGGAGCTTCTTCATGCTTTTCTTGATACCATCATAAGCACAGGAATAAAATGTATTGTTGCTTGCAAGAAAGTGGCAAATCCTCCAGGAAGCGTGGTACTCACTCTGCGGAGTTGCCGTAGACACGACAGCCATGTTGTGAGGGGCCATCCCCGAGGTCCCAGGGGGCGGCTGCCCCGAGAGAGACATTGGCTGTCCCATGGCACTAAGGCCACCCATCCCGCCCAGAGACTGTCCCGGGCCCCGAGGAGGCATGCCAATTCCGGCGGTTCCCGCGGCAGGTCCGCCAGTCAGGCTCTGGAGTGCGTTCATAGGATCTGTGGGAACACAAGGGCAGAGCTTCTCAGGAAAGGGCCTACTGGACTGGCCATGGCTCAAAGAGTGTGAGGCTCACAGAGCACAGACCTCTCCTACCTACAGGCTCAATCCCCTCACGGCCCCAAGCAGTAAGAGACTAGACTCCTGGAGACCCCCAAATGCGAGTGACAAGAATGCCAGGTGTGTTGGTCACCGCTCCCAGACAGTGAGCTCCTCAAGAACAAGGAGCATGTCCCACACCTCTAGCCTGGCCTGGACCAGGGTCCTAATGTTAAGAGACAAATGACCTCTCTGATGCCTGCACATGCACTAAAGATGGGCTGAGGCCTTGAGGGCAGGTGGTAACCCCTGCCCCTCCTGGCTGTCCAGGCCTCCTGCTAGGTGAGCATACAAAGTACAATGGGCCTTTCTACATAGCAAGCGAAAACACAGTGGCCAGGGGACGCTCTCCCAGGGATGGCGCAAGTCCATAGGCATACATGCTCCACTCCTGCTGTTGCAGAGTCCAACTGAGCCTGGGCCCCTGTGTGCAGGGCCACCATGCCAGAACAGCTGAGGGGTGCACAGGAGGGCACAGGCCACCATGCCAGAACAGCTAAGGGGTCCACAGAGCACTGAGGAGAAAGGTGCCAAGCCCACAAGGTCAGCAACTCACCGTGAGCAATGCCACAACCAAGGACAAGGATGCCATTGTCACAACAGTGTGGACTTAATAGCAAAGGCCAGCGCCTTTGCTGGGTACACAGACAGGTCTGGCCTGGCAGGACCACCATGTCACACAACTGGCTGGTGCCCAGGATCCCATGTTCTAATGCCAAGGGCCCCAGATGTTCTGGCCACATGCCTTTGATGCTACTCAGCCCCAGCTGGCCAAGAATTCCTGTCCTGGCTGAGAGGCAAGACCCACGCAGGCAGAGACAGCTGGCATTTACAGCTCTACTGCCTAGGGCAGGGCAGACAGTGTTCGGCCTGTGAGGCCAGTGCACTCCCTTCCTGACGGCAGAATGCAGTCGGCCAGCCTGGATCTGTTAAACCCCTTCCCTGGCAGCTTAGTCAGCAGAGACCAAGGCTGAATTGACAGAATTCCCCTTATGTGACAAACCCTGAAATTTAAAAATACGTATTTCTAAACTTTTTTTTTTTTCCAGGCTGGAGTGCAGTAGCATGATGTCTGCTCACCGCAACCTCCACCTCCCAGGTTCAAGCGATTCTCGTGCTTCAGCCTCCTAAGTAGCTGGGACTACAAGCGCGTGCCACCACATCCAGCTCATTTTTGTATTTTTAGTAGAGATGGGGTTTTACCATGTTGGCCAGGCTGGTCTCAAACTCCTGACCTCAAGTCATCTGCCCGCCTCAGCCTCCCAAAGTGTTGGGATTACAGGCATGAGCCACAGCACCCAGCCAGATTTCTAAATTTACAAAGAAACTTTGTAACTGAAAAAAGTGAATTCACAGCATTTTCTCAGAAATGCTACTACATATTACTATACAGAAAACAGCATAATAGTTCTCTACCAGAAAGAGAGCTCAACACTTCCAGATAATGTCTTAATAGCTTTGGGAGTGTTTATCTTTTTGCTGGGCAAAGGCAGCATTTGTGTCAAACAGGATGGGGAGGCATCATGTGACTTCACGGTCTGCAGGAAGACGAAGGCTGGAGAGGTCAGGGCACAGCTGGTCAGCCTCCTCCCTCCAGAGTTCTCTCCGCAAGCATTCTCCTCTAGTGACAGGTTAACCCAGGCACATGAGGCATGCACAATGTCATTCTTGCCACCTCAAATCCAAAGTTGGGAGGAACTTTAACTCAAAAGGGAAAACTCTTACCACTGACGGAAGCTTGAGATTTCTTGTTATCTACATGAAAACACAAACAAAAAAACCAAAGTAAACAAAGTTTTATATAACCACATTATTTCCACAGGTAGGTCAGTTCTGTAGACATTTGCCCAAGTCTCAATCACTACGGAGCTCCTAGTACTCCCCACTACCATGGGAACAGTTTCTACTCTTGGCAGCGCTGGTCCCACAAGGGACCTCGGGGCAGAGGGTACAGAGTAGCTCCAGGGTCAACCTGGGACCTTAGGGAGCTGCTCCCAAGGCTGAGGCACTCTGGGGTTGGGGACTCTAGGCTACTCTGGCTTTCCTTTCTTCCAGGTCTACAGTCTCAGCTCAGCCCCGAGCACACAAATAATAAGAACACTATAGGAACCCCAGCAGGGCTGGAGTGGTGCTGAGACCCAACACTGCCTCCCTTTGCAGCCCACTCTGGTGAGGCAGTGTCTCCCTTACCTAGATGAGGAAACCAAGGCTGTCCACGGCCAGCTGGAAGCCAGTCCAGCTGACCCCAGTGCCCAGTGGAGAACGTCCGTAGCAGCCATGGGGACCTGAGCCTCCTGCTCCGCCCCTCCCCGTGAGCCCGTGAGCCCCACAGGACTGCGTGCACCAACTAGGCCACTGTCCCCGAAAGCAGAACATGGGGAATCTTTGCCAGTGCATTTGGGCTAGATAATCTGGGCTGCTCATTCTAGTCCTACACATCCCAACGCCTTTCCAACACCACAGAGAAAGTGAGATCAGTGAAATTCACCTTGCTGGTCATTCTGGTGAAAAGTTAGTGTGGCAAGAAGGAAAATCTACCAGGCTCTGGGGTGCTCAATGTCTCCCTTTGTCCCAGCAACAGACACTGAAGGTACAGCTGCCTGTCCCTCACCCACAGGGGAATGACAATGAGACTCGCCAGGCACATGCTCCAAGGACAGGCCTGTGTCAAGAGAAGCCTGCCTCCAGTGGTTATGCAGCGGCAGTGGGCAGGAGCCATTGTTGGCTGAACGCACAGAGCAGCTGCTGGCCCCAGTTTCCTTCACAAGCTGTGGCCATCCAGGAACACTGGGTGTCCACATGCTTCCACGTAACACATGCAAGCACAAAGACCCTGGCCCTAGGATGCGATGACAGCTCAATTCTGCAGAGCGGGACAACCACGCTGGGCCCTCTGAATCAGAGGAGGCAGGCACGACAGGAGGTGAAGGGGCCCTCACCACAGCAGGGAGCCAGGGTGCAGACTCAGGAGGTCCTCCTCAGAAGCTTCTAGTCTGGAGGGAACATATGCCTAAGTGTCTCTGGCCTCCATGGGTCAATGAAATCAACTTTTAGGGAAGAGAGTTTCTGTTCCAGGGTAAACTGCTTATTTAGGAACTTCCCAGAAGCAAAAACAACAGCCCTATGAAAAGGGAGATTAAGTGGGCAAGTGAAAAAGCAACCCCGTTTAGACCACTTTGAGGACAGCATTTCCATTATGTCAGAATAAGCATTTTTGAGGCCAAGGCTCTGGGAGGATGGGGGATCTGGAATCAAATGCAAGGTAGTGAAGAACTTCCCAGAAGCAAGTGAGGTGACACAGACCTTCTGACTCAGGCGCCATGGCCTGCCCAGAAAGCTCCACCGAGGCAGCAGCAGGGCTGGCCTCTCACAGCGATCTCAACAACCCAGAAATGCAAAGTCTTACTTACGAATGTCTCGAAAATGGATAATGAGCCTGGCCACGAGAGAAAGGTATTCGTCCTAAAAGTAAAAACAGGAAGCAGTTTAATCCCAGATGAAGAAGGGCAGCCATTGGCCTCCCCGTTCCCGCCCCCTTGCCTGCTGGCGTTGAGCTGAGGCCCATCCTGCAAGGCAGACTCAGATGCTTGGCCTCCTCTGGAATCCACCTCTCGGAAGAGAGCCATCAGTGCTCAGCTAGGCCGGCCAATAACAGGCGCAAAGAAACAAGAAGGGGACAGAGAGCCTCCAACGGCCACTTCTCTCCCCTGACCTAAAAGCACTCAGCTGAGAGAGCTGGGAGCCATCTCGAGTGCCCTCTTTTCGTTACAAAGGGGACAGGCAGGTTAGGGGGACAAGGCGTTGGCCTGAGGGCACAAAGCCTGTCAGACGTAGCCGTGGGCAGCCCGTTGTGTCTTTGCACTATCTGTACAGAAAGTTTTCATTTCTCAGCCCAGCCTGTTGCTGCCTTTTCACTGATGTCACAGTATCTGCTGCAAATCTGGATGGAACTCCCGTGGCTGTGCTTTCCAGGATAATTTATGTTCATCCCTGTTTATGCACGGGCAAGGGAGCGTGTGGAAGGCACTCACAGGTGAGGTGAAGGCCACTGCCTGCTGAGGCACCCTCCTCTGTGCAGGCTCCTGTGTTTCTGGCATTGCCTGGCAGGGCCTGCCTTCTACCCATTGTCCTCTTTGGCCCCAAGGACACTCACTCCCAGGTGTTCCAGGGAAATCACTACTGTGAGTTGGGCTTGTGATCAATACTGGGATGTCTGAGGTAAAGTCTTATTTCAGAGAAGCATCCTTGCCTTCTGCTCAAGTGCCCATCCTTCTGACAGGGCAGCCTGGAAGGGACAAAGCCCCGGCTCCCTGCTCTGCTCACCCAACCTTCCTCCTGAGTCACTGTGACACTGAGAATCCATCCACTACACTCCAAAGACAGCAGGGCAGAGGAAAAGATGATGAAAAGTCGTCTCAGATGAGTGTAAAACTGTAAAGACGCTTCCGAAATCTTTATCAACCCACAGCTATCTCCACACTCTACTCCACTTCTTTTTTTCGGCTCAGGGAATTAGCACAGGACAACATAAAGAGGAAAGGCCCAGGGGACAGGAGAAGCTGGGATAAGCAGCGAGGCCTGGCCAGAGCAAAAGGACACCAAAGCGGTTCTGTCAACACACCCAGCTTCCGGCTGCCCCCATCGATTTCTAATAGGAAAGACGATGTGCGTGTGAAGGGGGCCCACAGGCAGCCTGTCCCTGAAGGACAGTGGTATGAGGATGGGGGCAGTGGAGGTGTAGGAACCTGAGGAACTCAGGAACAGAAGCGAGGTGACCAGGTATGAGGGGAGGCAGGCCTGGGGGCCAGCCAGGTCGACATCTCACAACTCCTAAGGCCCTGGACCATTTCTTAGGTCTGCGATATTTTAAATGAATTTGTTGAGTTTTCTCCACATCCATAAAAGGTAAAACAAGGGGAAGCAGGTTTCAAAAGCAACAAGATACTTCTGCTTAGACATAAGACACTTAAACAAGGCTCAGGAGCATGTCCCCAAAGCCCTTCTGCATAAAACCACGGCTGAGCAAGACCCACTGCCAGCCTAGCACCTGGAACCCAGTAGGCAGGCATCACCAGCCTGCAGTGCCCAGCACCACTCGTGACCCACAGTAGGGACGGCCACTGCCATCTGTTGCAGCTCTGCTATGGCTCTCGAGACCAGTGTAAGGAGGCTTGGTGGGGAGCAGGGAGGGAGAGGACGCCTGATGTGAGAAACACAGGAAGCTGTCACGCTGCCAGCCAAGGAGCTTTCTTGTGGGTAATGATACTTCCTACATTCCTCCAAAGGTGGGTTTATCTAGGAACATCTAGGGGCTGAACACTGTGGGTCAGCCACAGTAGCTTCTTTCCAGGGGAGAAAGCCCTGGATCTGAAACTGTGCCTCTGATCCCCCTGGCTCGGCTCTTTCACTCCTGACTCCTCACCACCCACCCCTACCCCAATCCAGATAGACATATTATGCCCCTTTCTGCTCCAAAGCACACCAACTCCCCTAGAACTGCAGCAGAAAAAGGGTTAAGGAGTTGGGACCCTCCCTCATCTTCACTCAGTCTGCTCCAGCTCCCCTGCTGGCTATCAAATATAAATGTCCAGCTACACCTGAGGCTGAGTATTACAAACCATAAACAATGAACACTGTGACAGTAACAGCTAGCACTTGGCACTTCATGGTACCAGGCACAGGAGTCAACAATTCACATGCATCACAGCCTTGATTTATCCCAACCACCCAAAGGCAGGCACTGCTAACACACCCACTTTACACATGAGAAAACAGAAGCATTAAAAAGCTTCATAGAGGCCAATTGTGGAGGCTCACATCTATTATTCCAACACTTTGGAAAGCCAAGGCAGGAGGGTCTTGAGGCCAGGAATTTAAGACCAGCCTGGGCAACACAGTGAGACCCCATCTCTACAAACAAAATAAAAACATTAGCCTGGTGTGGTGGCACACGCCTGTGGTCCCAGAGTGGGAGGCTGAGGCACGAGCCTGGGAGGTCAACACTGCAATAAGCTGTGACCACTCCACTGCACTCCAGCCTGGGTGACAGAGTGAGACCCCATCTCAAAAAGTTAAAAGCTTCACGGAATTTCCACACTTGCTTGACATGTGAAAATCTTGTACAAGGGCCTCACAACACATTGTGGAGTGAACACAAGGAAGGAGACAGGAGAGAAACACACTCCATGCCACATACACTGCAATGACATACACCTTTTATATAAGACCTGGGGAATCTAAACACACATATTTGCTCAGATCTGCCAAGAGAAACACTGGAAAGATACACCAAAATTGAAAATCGACAACACAACAAGTATCAGGAACTGGGTTGGAAATGTTCCCTCTCTAAACCCACAGTGTTCCCTCTCTAAACCCACAGTGTTACGGGTTTTCACTTGAGAAGCACATAAATCTTTTACTATTGAGAAGATAAAGCCAAATCAGGCCGGGCAGAGTGGCTCACACCTGTAATCCCAGCACTTTGGGAGGCAAAGACAGGAGGATCACCTGAAGACAGGCGCTCGAGACCAGCTTGGCCAACACGATGAAACTCCGTCTCTACTAAAACTACAAAAAAATTAGCCAGGCATGGTGACGGATACCTGCAGTCCCAGCTACTCGGGAGGCTGAGGCAGGAGAATTGTTTGAACTTGGGAGATGGAGGCTGCAGTGAGCCATGATCGCGCCACTGCACTCCAGCCTGGGCAACAAGAACAAAAACTCAGTCTAAAAAAAAAAAAGTCAAAGCCAGGCACAGTGGCACAATCCTGTAATCCCAGCTACTTGGAAAGATAAGGCAGGAGGACTGCTTGCACCCAAGAGTTCAAGACTAGCCTGGGCAACTCAGGGGCAACTCAGTGAATTATTTTCTTTCTCTTAAATAAATATTTTGAGACAGGGTGTTACTCTTGCCCAGGCTGGAGTGCAGTGGCGCGATCACAGCTCACTGCAATTTCAACCTCCTGGGCTCAAGTGAGCCTCCCAACCTCAGCCTCCTGAGCAGCTGGGACTATGGACGCGCCACCATGCCCAGCTAATTTTTCGCATTTTTTGTAGAGATGCAGTTTTGCTATGTTGCCTAGGCTTGTCTTTTGCTCAGTCCTCAACCTCCACAAATACTGAGATTACAGGTCTGAGTTGCTGTGTCACTGTAGCCAGCCTAAAATATTTTTCTAAAATGAAAAGTGGACCAAATCAAAAGGAAAAGTATAAGTCCTAAAACTTCAAAATGAATTAAAACAGTCCGGGCGTGGTGGCTCACGCCTGTAATCCTAGCACTTTGGGAGGCTGAGGTGGGTGGATCACCTGAAGTCAGGAGTTCAAGACCAGCCTGGCCATCATGGTGAAACCCCCATCTTAAAAAAAAAGAATCAAAATAAATTAAAACAAATGAGCTGAATGTCAAGTTGGTGGCAGAATCATATACAGAAAATAAATATTTTGAGAGGCTTCTTAAAAAAAATGAAACAAAAAAAAACGAAACAACAAAATATTCTCAATGGAAGGACAAACGGAACCTCGATGTGTCAGTTTTAAGGAAATGTCAATTTTAAGGGCAAACAGAACTTCAAGGTAATCTTAAATTTTCAGTCTACCTTTTGTTATTGGTGGTAATCTAAACTGTTTATTCTGAAACAATGTGAAAGTAAAGCAAGTATGCTAATATTGGAGACCAAGATATTCATTCATAGTAACAGAAAAGATACATGTTTAAAATGAAAGAAGTAAAAGCCCTATATAAGGTTAAATTTGAATCGGAAATATTAGTGTAAAATTACGGGTTTTTGTTGTTGCTGTTATTTCAAAAACATGTTTTTTTCTTCGTTCTGTTCACTAAAAGGCCCAAAGCAATGAACAGACCAGTGCCCACGTAGCATGCTCCAAATGCTACTTTACCAGCAGGGCTCACTCCCTAGAGGAGCAGCCAATCTGGGCCTAAATGCCAGCAGGCTACAAAAAACTAAAGAGGTTGTGTGAGGGCTTCAAGAGACACAGGAGCTCCTGCTAGACGAGGATGGGACCATCTAAACATCAAAATGAATGGCAGCAATGGACCAGAACACCCCAGATACACAGCCCTGAGCTCAAAATGCCACTCAAAGAGAACCTATCTGTGGCCCCTGGTGGGACTCCTTAGACTGGAAAGCTCAGAAAAACAGCATTCCTGGAGGTCCCGAACACACAGGGTTTCAAACAATCATCTAGCACTGGCTGACAAAAGAAAACCTTTCTTGACCAAAAAACCCTCCATGTAATAAATGTGGGAGAAAAGCCAGAACTAGTCTGCAATTCCTAATTAAATGACGGAACCATCAGATGGTAATAGGAGCTTTACAAGGGTCAGGCTGTTGTTGCTCTCCAAACCTCCAAACTGTGGTCTTTTGGGAATATCAAGACACCCAGAAATACAAATGTAAGGCAACACTCTGGATGTATTCTTGCTAAGTGACCACGGCACCCTCTGCTCTTTGATTTACCACCCAGTTCACAAGAAGGAAGGGGCAGGCAGGATGAATCAGGAGCTTGGGGGGCATCAGAGCCCATGGGAAGGGCCGCAGGACATCTGGGCTGCTCCTTCACCAGGCCAGGAGGGGCCGAGGGGAGAAAAGACCCATGTTTGGATCCTGATTCAAACAAGTCAACTATTAGGAAAAAAGTGTTGAAACTTGAAGGAGGCCTTCCCATTGATGACAATAGTGACTCCATGTGATGGTTAAGTGGGGCCCTAGCAAAGGCCAGTATGGAGACGCTTAGCAGAGATACAGCCCTAAGGGTGAGGATGTGCTCTCAGTACTTCAGGAGGAACACAGAGACAGCCAAGGGAAAAGTCACCAAACCACAGTAACTGCTGACTCTGGGTTACAGAAATATGACACCTCTGTGCTTTCATGTCTGAGTTTTCCTAATAGATTTTAAAATACCATCAAATTCCAGAAACTGCTTTCATGCCAGTATCTGCAGCCCCCTGGGACCTTGGTCCCAGCCCACAGGACACGTCATCAGAAACCAAGCAGGGATGAGGCAGCCCGAGCAGTATCCCCCACCCAAGGAAATCACGCTGCCCTGACCTGGCCACCAAAGAAAAAATAGATCTGTTATCCATCATTTTCACTAGTTTCATTAAAAATATATGTAATAGGTTGGCTGAGACACAATTCACCCATTTAAAGCATGCCATGGTTTTTGGTACTACATTCAGCGTTGTGCAGTATTACCAAAATCAATTTTAGAATTTTCTTTTTTTCAGGCAGAGTCTCATTCTGTCACCCAGGCTGGACTGCAGTGATGCCATCTTGAATCACTGCAAACTCCGCCTCCTGGGTTCAAGTGATTCTCCTGCCTCACCCTCACAAGTAGCTGGGACTACAAGTATGCGCCACCACACCGTTGATTTTTGTATTTTTAGTAGAGGCGGGATTTCACCATGTTGGCCAGGCTGGTCTCAAACTCCTGACCTCAAGTGATCTGCCAGCCTCAGCCTCCAAACTGTTGGGATTACAGGTGTGAGTCACTGTGCCTGGCCCAATTTTAGAACATTTTCATCACTCCAAATGAAAATTCCATTTCACCCAAAGCATCCTTGGCCCTTGGCAATCACTAATCAACTTCCTATCTGTGGCAGGCTAAATAACAGTCCTTAAAGAAATCAGGTCCTATTCCCTGGAACCTGTAAACGTTACCTTATTTGGGAAAAGGGTCTTTGCAGATGTGCTTATACATGATACAATTGCATGTATCATCATAAGAGAGAGGCAGAAGGAAAGGTCACACACAGAGAGAAGGCGATGTGAAGATGGAACACAGAGAGAATTTATTTACCTTGTAATGCTGGCCTTGAAAACTGGAATGATACAGCCACAAGACAAAGAGTACCAGCAGTGACCAAAAGCTGAAAGATGCCAGGAACAGGTTCCTCTCCTAAAGCCTCCCTGCTGCCACTGTGATTTTTGCCCATGGTACTGACTTTAAACTTCTGGCCTTGAGAACTGTGAGATTAGATTTCTGTTCTTTTAAGCCACCATGTTTGTAGTAACTTCTTACAGCAGCCACAGGAAACATACAAATTTTGTCACCAGGAGTGGGGTGCCTAAATATGTGGCAGTCGCTTTGGAATTGGATAATAAAGAGAAGCTGGTAGAACTGTGAGAAGCATGACAAAAAAGGCCTAGATGTCCTTGAACAGGCTGTGTGTAGAAATGCAGATGTTAAAGACTCTGTCACCCAGATTCTGCCTTAAAGGAAATGAGGAACTTGATACAGAAAGTCTGTGTTTTCTTTAAGAATACAAATACTATCAAAAACAGAATGTTGGTAGAAACATGAACATTACAGGTGATTCTAAGGACACAGAGAAAACAAAGAACATGTTACTGGAAACTAGAGCAAAGGTGATCTTTGTTATATAATGGCAAAATGTTTAGCTGGATTGTGTCCTATAGCTGTGTGGAAGGCAGAATCATAAGCGATGAGCTTGCACATTTAGCTGAGCAGACTTCCAATCAGAGCATTCAAGACTCAGCTCGGGCCAAGTGCGGTGACTTATGCCTGTCATCACAGCACTTTGGAAGGCTGAAGTGGGCCGATCACTTGAAGTCAGGAGTTCAAGACCAGTATAGTAAAACCCCATCTTTACCAAAAATACAAAAATTAGCCAGGCGTGGTGGTAGGTACCTGTAATTCCAGCTACTTGGGAGGCTGAGGCAGGAGAATCACTTAAACCCAGGAGGTGGAGGATGCAGTTACCCGAGATCACACTACTGCACTCCAGCCTGGGAGACAGAGTTAGACTCAGTCTCAAAAAAAAAAAAAAAAAAAAAAAGATTCAGCTTGGTTTCTTCTTGGTCCTTATACTAAAATGCAAGAGGAGGCCAGGCGCAATGGCTCATGCCTGTAATCCCAGCACTTTGAAAGGCCGAGGCAGCCGGATCACTTGAGGTCAGGAGTTCAAAACCAGCCCGGCCAACATGGTGAAACCCTGTCTCTGCTAAAAATACAAAAGTTAGCTAGGCATGGTGGTGGGCGCCTGTAATCCCAGCCACCTGGGAGGCTGAGGCAGGAGAATCACCTGAACCCGGGAGGCGGAGGCTGCACTGAGCTGAGATCACACCACTGCACTCCAGCCTGGGCAACAGAGTGAGACTTCATCTCAAAAAAAAAAAAAAAAAAAAATGCAAGAGGAAAGAGATAATTTAAGGGGATAATAAAAGGTAAAAAGAATTTTTAAAATACAAAAAAAAAAAAAAAAACAGAGAGATAAATTGAGGGAAGAACTGTTAGGCAGAAAGGAAC